>PVHT021183584.1:16658955-16763913 GCA_004024745.2 Catagonus wagneri
TTTTTTTTTTTTTTTTTGGTCTTTTTAGGGCTGCACCCTCAGCATATGGAGGTTCCCAGGCCTAGGGGTCTAATTGGAGCTGCAGCTGCTGGCCTACACCACAGCCACAGCAACGTCAAATCTGAGCCACGTGTGTGACCTATACCACAGCTCACAGCAATGCCAGATCCTTAACCCCCTGAGCGAGGCCAGGGATCTAACCTGAGTCTTCATGGATACTAGTCAGATTATTTCTTCTGAGCCACAATGGGAGTTCCCGTTTGAACTACGTTTTTATTTATCTTAATTTCTTTAGCTCTCTATTGTCAACCTACAGTAACATTTTTTACAAAATTTATAAAACTAAAACAAATGGTTATTCAACTATTTAATTTATAGAGTGCAAGATGCCCCAAAGGCTCTCTTTTGAAAAGTCAGGGAGAAGAAAACTGGCAGGGAAGCCCCATGCAAAGCAATTCTTTCTTCCTGGAAAACTGTGGGTATTAGCAATTTCTGATGTTTTCATTAGTTAAAAGAAAATACCTAAGTCATCCTTCTGTGGTTTTGTCTTTTTTAACTTGAATCTGGGTTTCCATTTTTCCAGGCAGCAATTTCTTGCTCCTCAGTACTTTATACTGGCAAGGATGCTAGGCCTCTAAAGAAAATTTTGAATGAAGCTGCTCAGGTATTAGATAACCAAAGGGTTGCTAATCCTGTTACTAACCTGATTCATTAGTGGTCTTCTTAAATTATATTATGTATCTGTCCCCTTCATAGCCATGTTACTTGCAATGCCAAGTGTTTCTGCTAAGTCATAAATCTGATATATCACCTCCCTGCTTTCAACTCTAAGGCACTCTATTGATGTGGCATGTTCCAAGCTCCTTCCCAATCCATTTAAAGTTTTTCCTCTCCATAAATGGGATCTCCCCTCCAATTAGCCTCATCATTTACTACACTGGTCTCAGAATTTATGGTCCGACTGCACCAAGGTGCCTGTAGATCTCCACAATTTGCATCAGACTTTTTCCCTCTGCTTACTGGTTTAAGACATCTTTACCATTGAAATTAAAAAAAAAAAAAATTAGTTGGCACAACACTGTAAATCAACTGCATTTATTTTTAAAAAAGAAACTTATTTCACATCATCTGTTTGACTCTACATCATAACTGAATAAAGTTGGCTCTAGCCCACAGATCTATATTCCATTTCTGTATGTGTAAAGTGAGGGGAGGAACGGCTCAGCATTTTGGTGTTTTCAGTTAGACTGCAGTGCATTCCTTGGGTCTTATTTTTTTTTGTGGTGACTTTGGATCCGATTCCTGGTTCTGTTGGATGCTTAGCTTCATCCACGTCTTACTTCCTGGGACATCCTCTCTTTTCTGTGTATCTTCTCACCCAAGAGCTTCAACACGAGCCCTGTTGCTTTATACTTTTATGCCTTTAATCCCATCTCCAGGCCCTCTCCTCTGCCAGGAGACTCACATCGTCTCACCTTATAATATAAGGCAATTTCCTTATAATTCTTGACACAGAATTTCTTCTCAGGAGTTAATTTAGGTAGACAAGTGGACTTACAAGTTTTGAAATTTAGACTCATTTTCTTCCCTTCCTTCTACAGATCTGCAAATTTAAGTACAGACCTTATATTCCACTTGCTATGAATTAGGCTAGTTTTCATAGAAGCATGGAGGAGAAATAGTACATTCAGTGTTTAAAATAACTATCGCTCTTCTCTACTCACCATTAAGCACATGCCATCACTTCATCATTTTACATCTCTCAGCAAAATGGGAGGCTCCCTAAAGGCAGGTGCTCCAGTTTTTTGTTTACTATATTTCAAGTACCTGAATATTGTCTGATATGTAGTGCCAGTCAGTGTGTATTTTAATTAAGTTTTGGTTATTTGCTGCATTTTTTTCAAAACATTTTTCCTTCTTAAAGTTATCCCAAAACTTGAGTTTAACATTTAATTGAACTGAAATAGAATATTATTATTTATTTATATAATACTTTAGAATTCTGAATGCACTTTTATAGAAATTAGTTTTGCTTAATCTTTGCATGGTATTTGTGGAGGAGATTAGAATAGGTAATATTATTCCTATTTTGCAGATAAGGACACTGAAATATAAAGATATTATTGCTTTTCTAGTCTAGTAAGTTGAACTCAAAACTTAAATCCATGTCTTTGTCCAGGATTTTTTTCTAATAATAAAGGTTATATGCAAATGCAATTTTTGTTAAATTGGAATGTCTGGTTTTTGCTTCTAAAATGCTCTAATAGAAGAGGAAATTATCAACAACTGTTTTATAAAAGCACATGTCAAAGGAGAAATACTCTTTTCAGTTAATATTTTAAGTGGTATTTCTGAAGTTAACAATTTTTTAAAATGTATTGAGGTAAAAATAATATAAAATAAGCATTTTAAGGTGAATAATTCAGTGACATTCAGTACATTCATAGTATTGTATAATCACCACCTCTGTCTGGTTTCAAAACATTTTTGTCATCCCAAAATAAAATCCCATACACGTTAAACTGTTTCTCCCTATTCTCCCTTAGCCCCAACCCTTGGCAACCACCAGTCTTCCTTCTGTATCTGTGGATTTACCTATTCTGGATAGTTCATATAAATGGAATCATACAATATGGACCTTTTATGTCTGGCTTATTTTACTTTGCATTATTTTCAAGGTTTATCCACATTGTATCATGTTTCAGCCTTTCATTCTTTTTTTATGCCTAATTAATTTTCCATTGTATGTACTTGTCACAGTTCAGCCATTGAAGGCAGTCGGGCTGTTTCCATCTTTTAGCTGTTTTTATAATACTGCTATGAAATAGGTGTGTATGTATTCGAGTCCCTGTTTTCAGATCCTTTGGGTGAATATGTAGGGGTGGAATTTAATGGTCATGTGATAGATAATTCTGTGTCTGACTTTTTGAGAAACTGCCAATGTGTTTTATGCAGTAGCTGGACCATTATGCCAGCAATATATAAGTTCCAATTTCTCATTTCCTCACCAATCCTTTTTTCTAATTATAGCCATCTTGTGAGTGTGAAGTGGTATCACACTGTGGTTTTAATTTCATTTCCCTCGTGACCAGTGATGATGAACATCTTTTCATGTGCTTGTTGGTAGTTGATATTTGGGAAAATGTCTGTTCAAGTCCTTTGCCCGTATTTTAATTGGGTTGTGTGGCTTATGCTTGTTGAGTTGTAAGAGTTCTTTATTATATTCTGAATGTTAGACTCTTATCAGATATATGATTTGTAAATACTATCTCCTATTCTTGACTTTTCATTTTCTTGATATTGTCTTTCGATGCACCAAAGGTTTTAATTTCAGTTTAGTCCAATTTTTCTATCCTTTCTTTGTTGTTCATGCTTTTGGTGATATAGAGATATAACATATTACATATACATGTGTTTACTACATATGTAATAACACATGGTATATATATATATATATGGACTATTCTTTGTATTAAATACATTACATTGTGAATTTATGAACTTGTCCTGGAAGAAGTTATTTGGGTTTAAATGAACAGATGGCCCCCACAACATGAAAAGCACTGCCAAAAACATGATTTTTCTTCTTAAAGTCTCAATTTTTGGGGAAGAGGCAGACTTATAAATCATTATTTTGAAGAATCATTTCATTTTTCATTGAAATTAAATAAAAAGGAGTCTCTTACAACTTGCTTTCAAAATTTTAACTTCTATGTTATTGCATAAGCAGAAGCAAACAATAGTGACATACCAACATCATTCTCATATTCTGTTTCGACATTACATTAACAGAAACATTTAACTATGAAATTCAGGCATCATTAGCCATCTTCTAGATTTATTTCTAGGTAGGTAAGCTAGATATTTAAGGCAGCTTTCAAATGATCTGGAAACCTTTTTCAAGTCTATGAAGCTTCATGGAATCATATATAAATCAGCTACTTTGTGAAGAAAAAATCCATAGTAGGTTGCCTTCTGCTGCTTCATAGACATCAGGTTGTATCTTTGTAGTCATAGTTCATTAGTTTCATGGAAAGCATAGACAATACAGAGCAAATCTGTTGCTAAAAATTCATCATTCTGATGTCTAGTACAGCAGCTTTCATGTGTACATGTGGACTTTTCTCTTTTAGAAAAGAGTTTATTGTGTAATCACTACGTAATAGCTACAATCCTAGTCCTTATAGCGACAGGAAAGTTACTTGCTGTCTTTGAGTTATCATTTCTAAAAATAGAAGATGCAATAAATATATTGATAAAATATCTAAATTAGGAAAAATAACATATATGAAAAGTGTTCAAATAGTTAAAAAAAAAAAATCAGTTGGTCCCACTTTGAAGGGGAAACTGTAGGCCCAGCAATTAAGTCACAGGTTAAGAAATTGGGTGGTTAATGACACATGTTTTTCTCATAAACTGCTTAAACTGAATTGAAAGTAAGTAACCAGCAGAGCTAAGGTCTGACATTATCATAAACACAATGGCAACAGCAATATTCTGTGTTTCATCCCAGTGAGTGGTACTTCTGGCCAAGGGAGTGATATGTGCCTGCTTAGGACTGAATCACCTTTTGTCAAGCTAGGAAAGAAAGCACTGAGGCAGCCCTGGAGTTCCTCTGGGCAGACGTCATTTGGGTTCTCTAATTTAATAGGGTGCAAATAGATCCTAAAATTAAAAAGCCAGTCCTCTGTTTATTTCTTCTCTTTGGGAAGCAGTCAATAAACTCCACAAAACACGAGCTCTGTGCTGTGTTTCCAATGTCAGCTGCCCCTGTAGCCAACTTTTGCTTGCCGTGAAAGGATTCCATTGACTTTCTCCAACCAAAAACACAGGAGACTGACTATCCAGGAACCCCACTTTATTTTCAGTTATGGCTTCTTCTGTTTCCATATTTAAAAACAAAAAGTCTTTCTTGCTTCTGGTTTTCCAGTTTAACCAGGACTTCAATTTTACTAACAATAATATGTTTATATGATGTTTCAACCCAAAGGAAGCCCCAGTTCCTTATATGAATGTGTATATAGTCTTTCCTTCTCCTAACCTCCCCATCCCCCAGCCCTGTACACACAAATCACGTCACTTGTGAAATATGATTTCTCAAGGGTGGAGTATGCTTGATGCTGAAACAGCATAGGGCATTGGGTAATATGCCTGACTTCAGATGGGGTTGCTGTAAGAACAGTGGGGCTGGGGTGGGGGGAAGAAAGAGAAAAAGAAAACTTCATTGGAAATATAACAAGGGGAAGAACTAAAAAGAAATACTTATATTTCTAGTTTAAGATTGAAAGAGAAAATTATTAGATAAAAATTAAAGAATGAAAAAAGGAAATCACCGCATAAATTGGTGTGTAGCATAAAAACTATACTTTTATCATTGTGACAATATATAATTTGAGAAAAATGCATTTTAATTAAGAAACATTTCCTGGAACCTTAAATTAAATAGATAGATAGTGTGCCCCATGGCTACCAACATAGTTGAATTAGGTTCTGTTTGGAATGCTAAAAGTATGGAGATAAATAAGAGAGGTAAGGAAAATTCAACAAAGCAGATTTTAATGGTAAGAGGGGATTATACTGGATCCCTAATTATATTACTCATATTAGATTTGTAGTGAATGCACTAAAATAAACACAGGCTCTTCTGGCAGTTTTAGGTATAAAGATTCTCAGAGTACACCATGCACATGCAGGTACACCCACACCCACACCCCCCTGCACGCACACAGGGGTAACAAGGAAATATTCTTTAAAAAATGACAAAGCCATAAGGAGAGGTCATAATTTCTATATACCCCCATGCTCAACAACAAAAAACACAATGAAATGCATCTGCTACCAAAGAAATAAAGGTGAAAAAGAAATTTAAATTTATATTCCTTAAGTACAATTCCAGTTACAGCTCTGTGATTGCCAAAAACATCAGTGACTACTTAGCGTATAACAAAATGAATAAAACATTTTCATCCTAGCAATTAAACTTCTTCATATTACTGCATAAGTTATTTTTCTTGTATTATCTATCACTCTTCTTGATGTCCTCAGTGCCATTCCAAATAAAAAAGAAATCTGACCCTACATACTAAGAAAACAATTCTACTCATCATTCTACTCACTTTACACGTTTTGTTTTTAATAAGTTGCACTGTCCCATAATTCACTTTTGCATCTGGCATCTATTTTCTTTTGCCTCAGCTAAAGCTTTTATATGGCAATTTAATATTAACATTTCAGAAGATCTCAGATCCACAGCATCTTTTAGTACTTAATTTTTTTGCTCAATTTAATTATAATTGATTTAAAATGTTAGTTTCAAGTCTGCAATATAGTGATTATATATTTGTATAATTATATTTCTTTTTTTAATTTTTTTTCTTTTTCTTCTTTTTTTGCTTTTTTTAGGGCTGCACCTGCTGCATATGGAAGCTTCCAGGCTAGTGGTTGAGTTGGAACTGTAGTTGCTGCCTACACTACAGCCTCGGCAACACCAAATCTGAGCCGCGTCTGCAACCTACACCACAGCTCATGGCAGTTCCAGATCCTTAATCCACTGAGCGAGGCCAGGGATCAAACCTGCATCCTAATGGATCCTAGTCAGATTTGTTTCCGCTGCACTATGATGGGAACTCCTGTGTAACTGTATTTCATTTAAAGCTATAAAATATTAGTTGTATTGTCTGTGATTTTATATCCTTGGATCTTCTTTATTTTATACCTAGTAGTTTGTACCTCTTAACTTCTTCCCTTAACTTGCCCTCCCCCCACCCCTCTTCTCACTGAAAACCACTAGTTTATTATATCTGTGTCTGTTTCTATTTTGTTCTATTTATTTTATTTTTTAGATTCCATGTGTAAGTGAAAACATACAGTACTTTCTCTGTATGACTTACTTCTCTAAGCATAATACCCTCCAGGTCCATCCATGTTGTTACAAATGACAAAATTTCATTCTTTTTTGTGACTGAGTAATATTCCTAGGTTGTATCTGTATATTGGCTATTGTAAATAATGGTGCTATGAACATCAAGGTGCATATATCTTTTCAAATTAGTGTTTTTGTTTTCTTTAGACATATTCTCAGGAGTGGAATTGCTAGATCAAAGGTAGTTCTATTTTTAATTTTTTGAAGAACTCCCATATTGTTTTTCCATAGTGGTGCCACCAATTAGTATTCCTGCCCACAGTGAACCAGGCTGGCCAACAATTACGGTTTGTTGCTTTTTTGATAGTAGCCATTCTGATAGCTATGAGGTGGTATCTCTCTGTGGTTTTGATTTGCTGCATCTTAGTTCTTTAGGTAAGAGCTTGGAGGGCATTAAGTTCAGCTCTCCTGTATTACAGGTGAGTCAGGGCCAGAGATGGCAAAGAACTTTTCCAAGTTCACATACTTGGAACTGTATGGAGAGATAACTGAATAATATATATTTTTAAAGTTTTAAATTTATATTCTAGAGACTTGCTGGAAATTGCTGAAATGTCATTAGGTCATTTTTTTAATTAAGTTAAATCATGGCTAAGACAAGATGGTAGATTGAGAGCATTCTGGCCTGGAGGTCAGGAGTTCCAGGCTCTTGATTTAGCTCTTTCAGTATCCAGCTCTCCACATGAATCTTTTGGCCCTCATTTCTCTAAGTTATATAGTGATGCGGTTGAATGAAGTGATCTTAAATGTTTGTTATCTTTTCACAGTGTATATGTGATTTGATTGGGGCAACAAAATAGGAACTATACCCAGATTCTCAGTCTTCGTAGTCTGGGCTCTTTGCCAAACACACTTAATATGCCCATCAGCCTTTTCTTTTGTGAGAGGTTCATTGAAAGCCAAACAATATGAGGACCAAACAAATATGTAAGTAGATAGGCTATGCTTAATTTAGGATCCAGTGTGATGTACACGTATGTGTGTGTTTACATGAAAATTTATATTCTTTGAACTGGATATAATGAATAATGTTGAATATTTGAAGGATGTAATGAGTCTTTTTTCTTCTTTAGACTCTTCTGTAATTTTTGTTGCATTTTCTATCGCTGAACCATGATTAATTTTTTATTTGAAAACTTGTAGTTTCTAAAGTGATTTTTCTTTTTTTCTATAACATGGGAGATAAATAGCTAGTAGGAACATTAAAATTTGTTTACTGATGAAAGAAATACATTATTTTGAGACATTCTATTTAGTGTGGATATTTTCAAAATCTGTGTGCTCTTAGTTTTGGTTGGGTCTTTTACGGTAAGCCAATAAAAATAGGGGAAATAATCTTTTTCCCCAGCACAGGAGGAGACTCACATGATGTAGGGTTGGCTCCCAAAGAAGGGGCAAAAAGTCTAAAACATAATATACATAGGACGTTGGCAGACTCAAGTTTGAACAGGGCTGAGATTGATAGCTCCTGGTTCCTAATTTTGTTTAGGGTAGCAGGAGTTATGAGCTGCGGTGATACTAATAATCACACGGTTAACACCCCTGTTAATGACTTTAGGCAAGTGTCTCTTGGTTAAAGCAGGACCCAAACCAGAGGCAGGCAGTAGAACGGGTCTTCCTTCTTGACCCAACCCTCTATCAGTGCCAGTCATCGCTTTAGGGCAGGCCTTTAATCCTGGTGGGAGGAGCTGTCCAAAGGATTGGACCAACATTGAGAGGTATGGAGATAGAAAAAGATTTGGAGGACTGCAACCCTGCAAGGAAAATGCAGGTTAGGGAACCACACTGGCCTTGCCAGGTGGTAGAACTTAGTGCCAGACCTCACCTGTCAGAGAGTGTGCAGTCCTTTGGGTTATTTTGGTTTGTGTCCTGAGCAGAGCTTTGCCTGCAAGTTGACAAAAATGAGAAGATAGAGGCCTATAGCTATGATGGGATTGTTTCTTAAGTGCAAAAGTATGTTAGCCAGTTACTAAGTATATATTTTTCATTATTTATAAGTAAAAGAACATTTGAGATAAAGGATTTTCTTAGAGCTGTCTTTTATTTAATTCATGTTGTGTACATCTCTGTAGTATACCATATACATACATGTATTGATATATAAACTTACCAAAGAGAACTTATCCCCTGGCATTTATTTCTGTTTGAAAAACTAAAAGAAATAGTTACTAAAATTCTTTTTTTAACCTGGAAAAAAATCTTTCAATCTGTGGAGTGTTTATAAGCAAAATCATATTGAGTATGATGTAACAAGCAAAGTTAAATAGCTAGTATTTGTACTATCCTAACACTAATTATGCACATTTTCACATATTAACCTATTAAATCTTTGCAAATGCTCTGAGGATAATTATTAGTATGGTAATTTCATAAGTGAGGAAACTGAAATTTATTTATTTTTTTTTAAATTGTTTAGCACTGAAATTTTATTTTATTTTTTTACATATGTGGATTTGTCACATTTAATTAGATATAGTTCCCCGAGGAAACTGAAATTTAAAGAAGTTGATCAAGATTATTAAGCCAGTTTATCTTGCATTCTGAAGTTCAGCCAAGTTCTTCTGTCTCTAAATAAGTCTTTGACATAAAAAAAATCGGTCTTTCTAGATACAAAACTCTTGTCTAGTTAATGTCTTCTCTTAGATGAAACATTCATTAAAAATCAGTAGATGGAAATACTAACTCAGAAATATATTTCCATCTTTGTTTAATTCCTAAAACTCAAACAGGTTATTCAAGGAAGACAAATTTAACCTGAATTGCTCACGTATTACCAAATTGCAGGTGCAAATAAGTCTCTATACACAAAATTTCCTTGTTCATTATGTAGTTTACTCAGTTTCTAAGTCATCAACCCCCATGAAAACATTTCTGAGATGTCCCAGAAATATACTCAAGACAAAGCCCTGCATACTTAATGCTGCTAAAGTACTCTTCTCTGAGCGAAAGCTATCCTGTACTCTGCCCGGAAATGAGGACAGTTATTGTTTTGCTGCCCTCATTCTCAGGGTAGGCTCAGCCCAAGTCACCCTGCTATATATTGGCACAATAGCATGTTTTGTGCATTTGTAAATTTGAGCTAGAGTCTTAACTGCATCCTAAAGCAGCAATGTATAATGGAAAGTGTTGTCACACTTGAAATCAGAATATCCAAGTAAATTGTCCACATCTCCCTGATCTTAAGCAAGACATTTTATCACTTTGAGCCTCAATTTATTCATTTTTAAAATTAAAGTAATAGTAATGCAATTATAGGAGATAATTTGGGGTTTAAGAGAGATCACAAATTAGTTTACTATACACTTCAATGTAGGTTCACTGCATTAGATGGAGCTCTTTTGGTTCCAAGTGGCAAAACACCTTTTATTCTAAGAGAAACAATACAGAATATGCATTGCAAGTCTCAAGATGTACATCTGGATCTGAAGCTTGCCTGGACTCTACTTCTCAATATGTCTTGCCTCTCTTCTTGGCCGTTCCTCCACTTCACATATGTTCTGCCCTCATGGAGGATAAGGTAGTAGCCGATAGGCTTATAGCTTGAGATCTAAAAGGAAGAAAGACCCTCTTTCACCCTATGTCTAGGTGGTACATTTTAAGAAAAGGATCTGATCAGCTTTGGTTTAGTTAATGTCCAATTCTTTGATTTCTGTACACAGCTTGGTCCCATGGCTGTGATTAAAGGAAGGCATCCCAGAATCATACAGTGTGAGGGAAACGCAGTTCTGGAAAGAGGCATACTGGGCAGGAAAGAGACCATTGCCCACTATAACTCTGCCACTGCTGGAAATTAAAAATCTGCATTCCTCACCTAGCTTTTCCTTATTTATTTAGTCATCATTATTCTTCATCCCCACCGATGGCATTCAATACTAATCTGCCAAACACTTAGTGAAATACTGCTTACTGCCCATGGAGCCAATTACAGGGAAAACAAAGATGGAAAGACTTGGCTCTCGGTAGCTCACTGTCCACTGGGGAGACTGTGATGATACAGTTTGACTCCACTGTATCAGAGATAAGCACAGAGTGCAGTGAAATACCACCCAGCACAGTGTGGGGCTGGGTTGAGGAAGATGTGGCAAGATTGGTTTGTGCTTCCCAAAGGACTTGAGTGTAAAAAGAATCTTGAAAGGTGAATAAGAATTAGCCATGCACAAATGGCGAGAAAGACCATTTTTGTACAGTTCCCCACATAGTATGTTTGACTGTATATTTTTGTCTCTCCAGATTGGACTGTAAGTTTCTTGATAGTGACCACACCTTATAATTCTTCTATGCTATTGATAGTATTTACACAGTGCTAACTACCTCACTGGCGGCTGCTGTCTGATAATAGTGTTGGTGATTATTTTCATCACTGGCCATCTGGAACTTTTTTTGCTCTTTAGGAAAATGAACTAATCATTAATAGTAATGGAATGATGTACAAAACAGTGTTAGTTTTCCTGGAAAGCATTGTAAATTTCAGCAGGGACTTTTTTTTTTCCGCTCAGGGATTCTTGATGCTACTGTAACAGCACCATTTTAGCCAATTCAAGAAGCTACAACCATTCGCCTCTAAAGTGACGTCTCCTCTGAACCATGTCCTCAGTAGAAGGAGTAAAATAACAACTGCTTTGTCAAACTTTTGTTCAAAAAATATATTAACTTAGGAAAATAGCGTCATGTAGCAATGCCATGCCAGTAAAAATACCACTGTGTCCAGAAAATACATTCATGGGTGGCTTGATTTGCCTAGGCCACCTAATTAAGTTTTCTTTTCCCTCCCCTCAGTGACATACTCACATTTACCTATTGGTTTATGGTAATATATGTGTTTCCAAAACCACTGATCTCAGGTGTAATTCATGTGCAAGAGTTAGATGCAAGAAACACTGATTTTGAGCACGCGGAGACAATTCTTTCTCTCTGTGCAGCTTTATCTATCTACATTTGGTGTGAGTGGCTTTAGATATATGCATGCATAGATCAACCAGAATGTTTATTCTTAATATGTTGAATAATAGGGATATTTTTACATTTAAATATGTCAATTGACTCAACCCTATCATGTGGTTGGGGTGATACAGATGTTTTCCCTGTGAGTGAGAGGTAATTCTCACTTTTTTTTTTTTTTCGGATTTTGGATATGAGAAGGGAATAAGCAATAGAGCCATGCCATCTCTGGAAACTGTCTGGAAGTATTTGCATTTTCCAGGCTTACTTTACCAATTCCACATCTAATCCCATGAATTTTTTTTGCACTTATTTTTCATACAAAGAAATACGAATGCAATCATATTCATTTACTCCGAGGGGTCATTGGTAGGAAAACCTTTCTTTGAAATCCTCAGTAGTTTCAATTTATATTCAAGGTATTTTTTGAAAATGTGCAAGGGGATTTTAGAAAACATTTGGGGCAAATAGGTGGTTCAGTGATCTTTCCTCGGCTCAAGGGTGGAAATAGAGTGACATTGACCTCTGTGGGATGAGCACAGGGACACCCAAAAAGATAAAATGAGGTGTCCTTCATAGGAGAAGGTAGAGTATAAACGACCCTAGAGCTCCACACAGGACAAGCAAAGGGGTAAGTTACGAACAAATGGAGAGCCTCAGGTTCAGATTTTTAGGTTGCTTGGGGTGTGCCCCTGAAACCAGAGGAAGGTGTTAAGAATATTCTGGCAACACAGAAGTTTTTCATGCATTATTTGAGGTCAGGTTTCCTCAAACTGATGAATACTTCTAATACACTTGGCAGCATTCTCGGGACAGGTGGCCTGTTACCACAATTACTTTTCTGAGCCAGGCTTTTCCCAGTGGGATAGGAAGTAGGCCAACTGTGGAGTCGTAGGATGCTTTACAGAGGTTCCCTCAATTTGATCTCCAGTTTCTTTACTTCCTTACTGGCATTCAAAGTAGAGAGTGAAGTCTCTTTGGGCTGAGAGTAAAAGGCAGTGTTGAAATATCTAGTGGCTTCCCTTGGACGGAGGTTGAACAAGTCAGAAAATGATGGGAGAATGACCTCCATCACGGTGAAAAAGACATGGGAGCCTTCTTCCTGCTTCTCACTGGTCAGATGCTACACGTAACGTCAAGAAGGTCAGGTGCTACTTTCCACCTAGGTATCTTCTTATGGGCCTCATGCCAGTCAGTGTGTTTATTCAATAGTATTTGCCCCCACCCTTACTCATTTTACAAAAATAATTCCAAGTAACTTATATTATTCTTGGGTTTTGATTAGCTGTCAGTATTTCAGGGTTTATGGGGAAGTTGCCTGGCGGTAGAAATGCTAAGTGTGATGAAATGGGAATATTTTTCATGGCTAAGGGCAATAAGACAAGGCTAGAAAAGTGAAAGAGTTGAGAGAGTGGTGCTGTGGATAGGAAAGATGTTCTTTCTGCTCAGGAATGGAGTTTTCTCTTCAGACATCTTTCTGTGGATTGTGAGCAGGTCCGTGGGAATGTGGACTTGCAGAATATGAACTTTCTCCAAATCCAGGAGCTTGTTGAGATCCTTGGTTGGGGAACTGATGATTGCAGGAATGGTTAGTGTCCTAGATGGGGACCGTGTGAGTTTATAGTAGCCTTCTCAGAAAGAGTGGCTCATGAACCTCCACTTCAGTTTGTGCTTGGCTGGAAGCTTGGAAAGGAAATGTGCCTGCTTTGGGAGCATACAGGCACCAGGCTTTTGGAACCAGTTTAATTGCAGCCTTCTTCACAAAAACATGTGACAGTTCTTGGCACATAGATATTTGTTGAATTCTATTAAAACTAAATTGAAACCCAGACATTTTGTTCTACATCTTATATTGTTCCAGGGCAGATTGTAGAGGCTCGATGCTTTTAATAACTCATCTCATCCATATCTCATATTTACTTGTCTTTGAAGCTCTTTGTAAATTGACCTCTTTCTTATTATCTTAAAGCTGGTTGAGATGTCATTAAGTATCTCCAGGTTTATTCCTTTCAGCATATGGGCCCCATGAGAAAGAAAGCCTTCTCTGTTATCTTTAACAGAAATTTTCTGAGGGAGCATTGTCTGAACAGACACTGTTTTCTAGCTTCGGTAGCCATTCCTAAATTAGGAGTAGCCTTATTAGCCAAACTTAGGTAACCTGCTGATTACCATGGCTGCTGGGGAATGAAGGGCGTGGTGCTGTGATAGATAGTACTTAAACCTCATGGAGATCAGGAGAAATTCTCCAAAAGAAAGAGGTTATTTTTTTTTCTAGTGGTAGAAGGACGATAAGGTATCCTTGCTAAATAAAACAAAAACTACCGTCATCTACTGCATATGTGTTATCTATTAATACAGAAAATTTAGAATAAATAAAAGTATATTCAGAGTTCTCTTTATGCAAAAACTCTTATAAGTTAATTTAGTATTGTTTATTTCATCCCAGCCATTATAGGCAATTAGCAATCAGTACTTTGCAAGACAGTATAAATTGGTCTAGAAAAAAGGTAAAACCAAAATTACAGGGACATGGAAAAGGTTAATGAAATGATAAAAAGTACATTTGGGCTTTGCAGTTGTACCATATTGGAAACATCTGGTACCCCAAAAGGTAAACAAAAGAGATGGAAATTGGGAGATGCATCCTAGTGATCGGCAAGATTATGATGGTGGAAGGGTCTACAACTTTGAGTCCAAAATTGCCCTCATTAAAGCCCTGTCTTTCACATTGATAATGGAAATAGTGTTCTGAGTAGTATTCCTGCCTCCTTTTTGTTCTATGTCCAAACAATTTGTCTGTCGTTTGTTACCACTGCTATCAATCAAATACAAATTTGTAATCCTTAAAAGCTGTGAGGCTAGAAATATTAATCTTTGTGAGAAATATCAAACTGGCTTGTCCTAGAAACTGACTTTGAAGGATGATTAAGTGTTTAAGCATTAGGGAGAACATATTGAGCTGACCGGAGTGAGACAAGTCTTTCTAAGGAAAGTAAGTGACATTAGGCAGGATCATAAGAGACAACAGAATGCCCTAATAATGAAATAATTAAAGACATAAATATTGAGACAAGAATATTGAAAAAGTGTGGTAGCAGGTATAAAATATCCTAATCAATGGCAAGGTGGATGTTACAGTTAATGCCTACAGCAGTGTTTGTAATCCTGAGAATTTTATGGAAAGACCTGAGGGGACCCAGGAAAATGGAATGCAGACTGAATGCATGTGTGGTCAGCTTTTTAATGCTCCATCTAACCCCCAAGTATTCGCACTGAAAACAAATTTCTACTATTTGCTTTTAATATATAGAATTTAATTTATTTATAGAATTTTTAGAAAAAGGGCCATTCAAATTACAGACATAATATTTATTTAATACTTATATGTGATTTTTAACCTAGATTACATTTTTGAAATTTTATGTTCCTGTTTGAGTGACAATGCTAACTTAAAACCATGAATTTTGTCCACTCTATTTTTCATTTTTATTCTCTACTTTTGGCTTATTTGAACAAAATCAACATTTTATAAAATGCATGAGTAATCACTCCATTTGGAAGATACTTACAAATTTTCCCTCATATTTTAAAACAAAAAAAGTTCTAGAAGGCCTGCTTTTTCTTATGATGCTAAGACCTCATAGAGAAGTCTAGGCTGTTTTTAACCTTAAATTTGTTCCTGGTGCTAGTCTATCTGGGATAATAGATTCATCTTTGTATTTTCATACTCCAGTGGCTAGCACAATGGTTGACATGTGGTGGTTGGTCAATAAATATTTGTTGAACTGAATTGAAATGAATCAAGTTGTAAATATTTTCTGGTCACATGAGTGAAATTAAGAAATATACAACTTTTCTGGGTTGAGTTTAGGAGCTGTTGTCATACTATAATTAAACATTTGCCTTTGCACCAAATTTTGAAATTTGAGTTGAGAACATTAACCACATATAACCTGTTTCTTTCTGGGATAGATGATGAAAAACTTCAATGCCTTGCCAACTCATTTTTGGCAAGGAACTGTGTGGATATAATAAAGGTAGAGAAAGCAGCGTTTTACCAAACATTTTGAAAGTATTAATTCCTAATGAAAACACTGCATATTAAAATTGTTAGCATTTACTCACCACACTATGTGTTTTCTTGTGGAAGACACAAGAATTCTTAAAATCAAATTGTACTACTCTACTGTGGATCAAAGATCATTCTGTAGGTTTTACCCTAAAGGGATAAAACACTCCTCAAGTGCTTTTAATCTCATTTGTTTGAATTCTGTATTCAATAAGCAGCCTTAAGTATACTCGTTTTGTTTCTTAGGCATTTAATTTATTCTGGGAAGGGCTGCCTTTCATTATAGAAATAAATATTCTGACCACTAGTATGACTTATAACTGAGGAAGTTAAAATTCTGTCATTTCATTAGTTTACTGTTAAATGGTGTGTGTGTGTGTGTGTATAAAATTTGGAAGAAAACATGAAATCTATAAAGCTGAGGATCAGTTCCTAGAGCAGTAGCTAGGCTCCTGAGACAAAATTACTAGGAGAAATAGAATTTGAAGAGGCTAATATCCTCTCTTGATATTTCTGAGTTACCGTGTTTTCCTTGTAGAAGGATTTCTACCAAAAATTGAAAGTTAATAAAGGCCAGTTATTAGTGATAAGTTCTTTTCTTTATATGTGTCTATGGCTAGGTTAGCAAATTTAGAATGAGGATTTTTCTTGTGAACTTTTTGAAAAGGTAATGCCAAAATCTTAGGCCATGTTGTTATCAATGAAACATCTTTTAGGTGAAAAACTTAATCACAACCTTTCAAAAGAGCACTCAGAGCTTTAACTTGTCTATATTCAGAACATAAACAGTTGTGTAATCTAGGCTGAGGGCTTATCCAATTCAATCTCTGAATTTAATATACCTCATACGTGAAGAAATTCATTTGTTTACATGGGGAAAAGAGTAGAGCAACCTAACACAAATTATAGAATGGAAACCTTGTAATAGCCTCGGCTTTATACTCCAAAATGTTGGCATGAGGTCAGCTTTGCTTATTATGATTGGCGCGGGGCATAGACAGGCAAGTTAGCCTAGTGCGACTGGAGTAAATATAACTGTTTACATCATTAAATTTTGAATGCTGGCGTATTTTCACCTTTTTCTGCCAACTTCACCTTTGATAAATAATTCTTAGGATCAATAATTTCTTAGCAGATACAATCAGGAAAGAATCCAGAGAAACTAATTCCATATTGTTTATTTTACACCAAATTCTCCAGCTCTCCTAGGGGGACTCTGTGTTAGCAGTGTGTATTAAAAGCAAAAACTGAATACAGTAGATTTCCAGTGAGCACTGAGTTCACTCCAAAAGCTTATATAAATGTTCTCATTAAGTTGCAGCTCTGCAGCTCTCTTAGAGAACTGCTTTATTTAATTCCAAGGCGACTTTTCCAATGATTGGCATATCTATCCCCAGGCTAAGGCCTTAAGGTCAATTTTACACTTTTAAAAACATAATTAAAGAGATAAAATGAACACCCTCTCCCCCGATTCTCCAAAAAAAATCATTAATTAAAACATTTAGTCCTGCAACAACTTTGGATTGCATTTGTATCCCAAGGTGAGTTTGGCAAAAGAGAGAACTGAAAAATGCCCTACGTTTAACAAATCTGACTGGTAAAAAATTCTTGGCTTTAGAATTAGATAAATGGAGATGTGGATGCTGGCCCTGCTACTTCTCGGCTGTGTGTTTTGGAAGAAATTACTTATCCTTTCTGAGCCTCAGTTTCCACCTCCCCATGTTGTTCTAAGTGAATAGGAATGGAGTATGAAATTGCTTAATAAAAAATATGGCATAGTGTAGAAGTTTTATTTTGTTTACTGTCAATCTTTCTCCATGATAAGGTGATTTACCGGAGGACAGAGACTTTCTTTCTTGTTAAATGTCATAATGGAATACCATAAACATTCTGCCACCTAGGAATATTCAATAACTATTTATTGCATAGAATAAGCCTCACTTTCTTCATTGCTAAAATGGAAGCGGAAATTATTTGCTAAATATATTCTAATTTAAAGCTATATCATGATTCTTTTTTCCTACTGTGAGGGATTTATTTCCAAAGTTTTAAGGTGTGTATCTTTGCATGAGCATTTTTTTTTGTGACATAAACTTTTAAATTCTATTTCAGATAATTACCTAAATATAAATTAGTCTGTATAGAATTATCACATCAAAATTTAAGGCTCTTAGTATATGCAACAAGAAATAATTCTAAAAATATTTTATCAGTTTATGCTCTCAGAATAGTGCATGAGAATATCTACTCTCATCAGAAATGAGTATTCCAGAGTACCTGCCATGGCTCAGTGGGTTAAGAACCCAACAGGTATCCATGAGGATGTGGGTTTGATCCCTGTCTTTGTTCAGTGGGTTAAAGATGCAGTGTTTCTGTGAGCTGTGCTGTAGATTGCAGATGCAGCTTAGATCCTGCATTGCTGTGGCTGTGGTGTAGGCTGGCGGCTATAGCTCCGATTTGACCCCTAGCCTGGGAACTTCCATATGCTACAGGTGTGGCCCTAAAAAGAAAAAGGAAATGAGTATTCTCACTTTTTAACATTTTGCTAATATCAGACAATTTAATTTATCTCTGGCTATCTTTGATTATATAAGAAAACTTTACTTCTTCCTTTTTTTTTTTAGGGCTGCACTTGGGGCATATGAAAGTTCCCAGGCTAAGAGTCAAATTAGAGCTACAGCTGCCAGCCTACACAACAGCCACAGCAATGTGGGATCCAAGCAGTATCTGTGACCTACATCACAGCTCACGGCAATGCCGGATCCCCAACCCACTGGGGCCAGGGATGGAACCTGCATCCTCATTGATACTAGTCAGATTCGTTTCCACTGCGCCACGATGGGAACCCCAACTGTATAATCATATGAAGAAGTTTGCTGAGCTAACTCTTAAGTTTTGACCACTGGTAATTTTAAAAGTTCTAACTATCCAGTCAGCGCTTGGTAAGGAATGACTGAATGGGTGAGAAAATGAAATAGGCTATCCCCAGCATGAAGTGATATCACCAACTTTAAAATACTGGATTTTTCAGACATAGTCTCCAAATAGACTTAGTTGTTGCTTTCTGTACCTTTGTGAGTATTATGTATTGTATTATACTCATAATACTTCACGAATATTTCTCATAAAGATGGGGTATGATAAGGACTGTAATAGAAATTAAACAGTGTGCTGTGGGAGAAAGGAAAGGCCTGGGAGGATGGAAATACGGGCTTTGATTTGGATCTTGAAATAACATCACAGTGGTAAAAATGTTCACTAGGAGCAAAAAGGACTACCTTGAAAGAGAAAACAAGGATGTCAGATTAAGAGCAAGTTATAAAAGATTCAGTTATTAGGCTAAAATGTCTAGTTTTATTTTTTTCCCTCAAACCATGAATAACCATCAAGGTCATTTTCATCACAAGTGGGTTTTATCGTTGATGGTTTTCAGAGATAACTCTGGCAACAATGCATGGAAAGACACAGGGTGAAACACTATTAAGGACAGAGCCTGAATGTGTAGGTGAATTAGAAATGATAGATTCAGCTTTTTAATAAAAGTTAAGACAGTCTTTTCTATCTTAAAACAACCCACCCTTCATTCATGTGGCAATAAAAAAAAAGACTACCTGCAATGATTAGCTGCCCTTCATCTGCAAGATGTTTATAAGCAATATGCAAATATTTAATTCTTATATACTTTGCTATAAAGTTAAAAGGTATCGTGAACTTGTACCTGAATCAGGGTATAAAACGCATGAATTAGGCTTTCTATCACAACCTCGATATTTTCTAACAAATTACGGTTTGTCCTGAGAATTGTATTTTCTTCTTTGATAACAAGAGCAAAAATCCTTCAAAATCTCATAAATATGCAATTTATAACATTTATATAAGAAATCATGTGGATTACTTTCTTAGATTTTACCATTTATGTCTTAAAAATAACTTTGAATAAGTCCCTTAATTTTCACTTCAAATTCTTATCATTTTGTAATGCTCTTTCTCTATAGCTTGTCATAGTAGATTTTTATGTATTCGACTGTTTGGGTAGTTAAAAGTACATAATTAAAGAGGAGTAAATTTCAACAACTTGTCATTTTAGGAAAAAATCATTTTTAAGCAAGTTTACTGTTACATGACTGTGTAAACATTAAAGTAGGATACATGCTGCTGTGTAAAAACATATATATATATATATATATATATATATTTTTTTTTTTTTTTTAGCTTGTAGGGTGGCCACACAGGTTGGCCTGCCTCAAATGACTGGAAAATAAAGTCTTCTTGTTTTGAATTGATCTACATTGGTTTGGGGGCAGTATTGAAAAACAGAATAGGCTTTACAGTTGATCACCTAACTTGATTTCAAGTGTTCTCTGTTTCTTGATTTTAATCTCTTGGGAGAGTGCTTTACATTTTACTGACATCCAAGTCCCTTACTCTCAAGGAGATGTGAATAAGGACATTTCTGTACTGCCTTTCAAATAAGGATTCCCATGAGTCTCCTGTGAAGTACTCATAGGCACCTTCTTTTTATAGTACAGGAAATGTAAGCAAATGGAGAGGTTAAGGAAATTGCTCAAGGACATTCAGCAAATTGGAGTCAAAGCCAGGACTGGTGAACAGGCCTTCTCACTCCAAGTCCTTGGCACAGCTGCCGGATTTCAATTGCTTTCTGATGTGGAGAGAATGAACCATCCTGGCATCATCATTTCAGTTAATCTTGCTGCTTAAGAAAGCAAACACACAACAATTGACTTTAAAAGGGAAATACAGCCCAAAGAAGAAGGCATTACTAAACTTGAATTTAGTTTTATACTTCTTTAATTTTTCCTGCCTTCTCAATCCTCTGTTAAGAGAAGAAACAATGAAAATTAGATCAAGAGACAATTTGGAATGGTGCAAGTGAGATGGCAGAAGTAGCACTGCCATTGGTATTATTATTTACTTTATTCAACTTAGTTCGGAGTTCCCTTCGTGGCTCAGTGGTTAACGAATCCGACTAAGAACGATGAGGTTGCGGGTTCAGTCCCTGGCCTTGTTCAGTGGGTTAAGGATCCGGCGTTGCCGTGAGCTGTGGTGTAGGTTGCAGACGCGGCTCGGATCTCGCATTGCTGTGGCGAAGGCTGGCGGCTACAGCTCCTGTTAGACCCCTAGCTTGGGAACCTCCATATGCCGCGGGTGCGGCCCTAGATAAAGGCAAAAAGACAAAACAAACAAACAAACAAACAAAAAACTTAGTTCAACATGTATGCCTGTAAGATTTATAGTGTCCCCAGGAACTGCACGAAAGCTACAAACTTGATTTAAATGTTTTAGAAGATTTTGAGAAACTGACACTTTATCAGGAGAGACAGACATATACACTCACATATGGCAATAGAGTCTATGAAGTGTTAATATTCAGGAGTGTATAAAACATTATCTAAGCTAAGAGAATGGGTTCAGAATTTAAAATAAAATATTCTATGGGTCTAGGGAATGCTCCCTTAGGGAGAGAATGCTTGGATTGAGCTTCAGAGGATTCTCATTGTAGCCAGAGTCAGAAGGGAACGAAAGCAAAAGGAATAATATTCATGAATGCAGAGAGATGTGAATTACAGATTTAGGCAAGGGATTATTTAATGATCTGACACTCTAGAGGCTAGAGTTGTGAAAGCTGAAAGGTGGGAGGTAGGAAAAGACTTTGTATGATATGCTAAAGATCTTGCTAAAACCCTTTTAGGAATAGGAGCCAGAGGAGGCTTTAAATAGTCATGTGGTATGATTTGCTTGTTAGATAGATGATCCTGGTTGCAGAGTAGAATATAAGCTTTAAAAAGATGACAAAATTAAATGGATAACATAATAATCAAGAGAAGAGGAAATGACTAAGAAAATAGTAATCAGGATGGTAGTAAGATTTGACATAGGTCTTATACCCTTCACAGGAATTAATTCAAAATGTATCATAGATCTAAGTGAAAAATGCACAACTATTAAACTTCTAGAAGATAATGTAGGAGAAAACCAAGGTGACCTTGAGTATAGTGATAACTTTTGAAATACAACACCAAAGGTCCAACCCACGAGAGAAAGAATTGATAAGCTGGACTTCATTAAAATTAAAAATGTCTGTGCTGTGTAAGACAATGTCAAGAGATGAGAAGACAAGTCACAGATTGGGAGAAAATATTTGCAAAAGACATATAATAAAGCCCTGTTATCCAAAATATACAAAAAAACTTAAAATCCAACAATAAGGAAATGAATAAACTATTAAAAAGTGGGCCAAAGATTTGAACAGACATTTCTTCAAAGAAGATATACAGAAGACAAGTAAGCCTATGAAAAGATATTCAACATAATTTTTCATGAGGGAATTGCAAATTAAAACAACGAGGAGTTCCGGTTGTGGCTCAATGGTTAACAAACCCGATTAGTATCCATGAGGACTCAGGTTTGATCCCTGGCCTTGATCAGTGGGTTAAGGATCCAGCATTGCTGTGAACTGTGGTGTAGGTCACAGATGTGGCTCGGAGCCCAAGTTGCTGTGGCTGTGGTGTAGGCCAGCAGCTACAACCGCAGTTTGACCCCTAGCCTGGGAACCTTTGTATGCCGTGAGTGCGGGCCTAAAAAGACCAAAAAAAAAAAAAAAATAGGTGAGCTGTACCTCTTTACTTTAAACTCTAGCTGATCTGGCTCCCCATGAACTTCCACTATGAGAATGACTCAAATTCAGAACACCTACAGCAATAAATGCAGGCAAGGATGTGAAGCAACAGGAACTCTCATTCCTTGTGAGTGCTGTGAACTGGAGATTGACACTTGCCATCTGCTTCTCCATGGACTGAATCACTGGATGAGCCACTGCAGCTGTGGACCCTCAGCACCCCCTAAAAGGAGCTCAGGGCAGAGATCAGGAGTGAGGCACTCTGTGTTCTGGAAAAACTGGCAGAACGGGTCTTTAGATAGTTAGATATTTTCAAGAAGATATTTTATGAGCCCAGTTCTTGCATCTCCTTGTATCTAGCAAAGCACTAAAATCCTTCATGGTGACATCTGCTTCTCATGACTAGCAGTAACTTTCATGAGACTAGCAGCAAACTTCATTTCTTTTAATTTCTCATTTCCCCTTCCCTCCTTCCCTCCCTATTCCTTCTTTCCTTCCTTCTCTCCCTCCGTCCTTCCTTCTCTCCCTCCCTCTCTCTTTCTTTCGTCTTTTTAGGGCCACACCAACAGCATGTGGAGCTTTCCAGGCTAGGGGCCGAATCTGAGCTGCAGCTGCTGGCCTACACCACAGCCACAGCAACACTGGATCCCAGGCCTGTCTGCAACCTACATCACAGTTCAGAGCAATGCCAGATCCTTAACTTACTGAGTGGGGACAGGGACTGAACCTGCATCCTCATGGATACTAGTTGGGTTCATTACCTCAGAGCCACGACGGGAACTCTCACTAAAAACATTTTCTTTCTTTCTTTTTCTTTTAAAACTTCTGAAAAATTATGCATGGTTGCACGTACCTCCCCCTTCACCAAAGTCAAAAATATACTGACATTCCCCCTTATTTCCTTGGAGTTATTTTTCAGAGCTATCTGAAATGTTGCCTCTTGGGCTATAGTCCTTATTTTTGCCCAAATAAAACCTGTCAGCTTTTAAGTTGTGCATATTTTTTAAGTTGACAGTTTGAATGGAAGATGGTACAGACACTTTAGAATACAGTTTGATTGTTTCTGACATTACTAGCAAAATCTTAACAAATAATCTGGTAATTGTACATTCTGGTATTTGCCCACAGGGGCTGAGGATTTGTGTCCACACAAAAATCTGTACACAGATTTTTATGACACTTTTATTCATAATTGCCAAAACTTGATAGCAATAAATATATGTTCTTCAGTAGATAAATAAACTATGGTACATCCAGACAGTGCAATGTTATTGATCTCTGAAAAGAAATCAGCTTTCAAGCTGTGAAAGACATGGAGAAATGTTAACTCTACATTGCTAAGTGAAAGAATCCAGTTGGCAACGATTACAATCTGTATGATTCCAACTTTATAACATTCTGGAAAAGGCGAAACTATGGAGACAGTAAAAAAAGAAAATTAGTGGTTTCCAGAGATTAGTGGGAAGGGAGGCATGAATAGGCATAGCCTAGGAGATGATTAGGGTAGTGAAATTACTCTGAATAATAATACTGCAGTGGTGGACACATGACGTCATTTATCAACACCAGTAGAGTTTGCAGCAATGAAACTGAACCTTAAGATAAACTCCAGAGTGGGTTATGAGGATGTGTCAACGGAGTTTCATGAATTGTAACAACGTTCAATTGTGGTGCAGGCTATGGTAAGTCCAGGAGATTGTGTGTACCGACTGGGGAAAATTGCATAATGGGATGTCCCTGTACTTTCCACTCAGTTTTTTACGTGAACCAGAAACTGCTTTCAAAATAAAGTTTATCAATTAAAAAACAGAGGTACAGGTATAAGAATATGGTGATTGACTGACTGTGGAGTGTGAGGGAAAGGAAGGAGTTTATATGACCTCTGGTTTCTGACTTGGATAATTTCATAAACTAGGTGCTCCTAACTTTACTGAAAATATAGGAATAAAATGTGGGCGGAAGATGACAATTAGATTGGGACTTAGGGGAACATACCATAAAAATATTTGACTGTATTCTTTAGGTAGCTCAAAATTTGACTCTGAGCCTTAGAAACTAGATCAGAGCTGGATATAATTCAAACGTCTAAATGTTTAAATGGCAGTTAATATCTCATTGGATGTTGCTGAATTCCAGAGACCTGCGTTCCTGAAAAGAAAATAGAAATATAGCTATAAAATAAAACATAGGAAAGATTACACTAAAGATCTGCCCTCTTTCAGAAAACTCATATATAATGATATTAATTAATTATAGAGAACATCATAGGTGGTATAAAGACTATTATAGCCCTGGAATTTTAGAGGTGTAGTTGTATATACAAATAAATTGGAATAGATTTCCTTTTAAGCATAGAGGCCATTGTCGAAAACTGGATCTGAGCATGCTTTTAGAATTCCCTTTTACTTTATGTAAACAGATATTTTTAACTCAAGTTGTTTAAGATCAGACAGGGGTCACTGATAAAAAGTTAAAAGTCCTACATTTCCTGTCTGTTGGCCACAAAATTATCACTGCATTAAAAAAAAAATCTTAGTTTGCTGCATGAAAAATTAAAGCAATAAGATACAAGAAAATTGTATGTCAGAATAAAAATATTTGAGTAGAAATGAATGTTGGGAAGAATGTGCTAAAAATAATGTAGTAATTCAAACCAGGGAAAGGCCAACTAAAATGACTGTAGTTAAAAATAGTATCATGATTTTCAGTTATTGTTCTATGTAAAGTACTTTCTGTTCAAAATTTGTCTTTGGTAACTTGTTATACATATGTGATATTGCCTGACAAGTTCAACATTGAAATGATTTTTATAATATGTAGACGTGTACAAAAAAATATTTTTGTTTCCCTTTTGACTATAGCTGCTGTTTTTGTAGTGAGTTGCTGTTTATAGTTCTGTTTATTTTCTCAGTCTTTTATTTTAACATGCTCTGTTTCTTGAAACTTGAGGCTCATTACTATGGCTCTATGACTGAAATGATGCTTTAAGATAAGAAACATGTGCATACTTTCAGTGCTCTGATGTATCAGACTTGCATATACTAATCTCATTCATTGTTTTCACCCTCAACAAATCCATTTTAAGGGATTTTCAGGGAGTTCTAGAGGTAGTCTGAGAAACACGAGATGATAATAACAATGACTTGCAATTTAATGATTCGTGTAGTTAAGCTATTAACAAAAAACTGAATATACCATCTGTGGTAGTTCAGTTACAGGTCTTTTTAGAAGCAAGTACAGAACAATAGAATATTGTTTAATCCAAAGTTGATTATACTTTGGCAGCTGTCTTATTGTCGTGTTGATCTCATTTCCATTTTTCTTTCTTTTTTTTCTTTTTTTTTTTCTTTTTAGGGCCATACTCGCAGAATACTGAAGTTCCCAGGCTAGGGGTCAAATTGGAGCTATAGCCGCAGGCCTACACCATAGCCACAGCAATGCGGGATCTGAGCTGCATCTGTGACCTACACCACAGCTCATGGCAACGCTGGATTCTTAACCCACTGAGCGAGGCCAGGGATCTAACCTGCGCCCTCATGGATACTAGTTGGGTTTGTTAACCACTGAGCCATGACGGGAACTCTGTCATTTCCATTTTGAACATTATTTTTGAGTGGTCCTTTTAACTATCAGTTTTGTTATAATATTACTGTTTCAAGTATATAGGGCTATGGTGTAATGGATTTTTTTTTTTAAGTGATGTTTTTTGTATTTGCCTCTCCGTTTGGCTTAATTTATATTATTTATGCCAGTAATTACTTAAAATATACTTGTTGAGATAAGTGAAATAGTTCATTATTAGGCAACATTTTGTTAAAAAAATTAATTGACATAATTGAGTTACGGGAAACTTTCCAATGCCCAAAGATGAATTAAAATGAAAATTTAATTGTTGGATGATCTTCTGGTAATGTAGCTCAGTGGTGGGGTTCAAAGTGTACTTCCCAGATCCACAGCATGAGCATCAGTCAGGAAGTTGTTCAAGATGCAGATTCTCAAGATCCATCCCAGACCTATTGAATCAGAGACTCTGGGACTGGGACCCAGCTACCTGTGTTTGTAACAAGCACGTCAGGTGATTCAGATGCACGCTAAAGTTTGAGAGCCGCTATCATAAAAATATTATTTACCCTTACTTTAATGCCATACTGTCCTGTTCACACTGAAACTTCCTGAAATACCTCTCTGCATTGTTATTTTCACGTCTAATTAATAATTGAGCTGTTCTAAGTTTTAACTGTTTTTTATGAGTTTTTTCTGTATCTTGCTAGTAGATTGATGCTTTTATCATTACACACTACACCTCTAAGTCCCTAATAATTTTCCCTGTTATGAAGTCAACTGTATCTGAAATCAATACAGTCAACTCCTCTTTTTCTCTTTCTGATTAATGTTTCCTCGGTACATTTTTTTCCCATCCTTTTACTTTAGTCTACATATGTTGTTATGTTTGAAGTGAATTTCTTGCAGTCAGCATACTTTTGGATTTTTTTTTTAGTCCATTCTGTTAATGTCTGTTGTTAAACGGGCATAGATGATTTAGATTTAAGGAAATTGTTGGTATGTTCAGGCTTAAGTTTGTCTTTTTATTTGCATTTTTTGTTTCCTTTGTTAATCCTTCTTCTGTTTCTCTTTTAACTTCTTATGGATTATTTGAATGTTTTTAAGGATCTTATCCTGATTTATTTATAAATTTTTCAAGTATATCTCCTTGTTAGTTTTCTTAGTGGTTGTTGTAAGCATTATAGCACACGCTTTACTGGTGTCTATGTTTTGCCACTTTAAGTGAAATGTAGAAAACACACTTCCATTACATTCTTTTACCCTTCTGAAACTTTTTCTCTGCGTACACCAAGACTCACATCAGGCATTATAATTTTCCTTCAACAATCAAGTATTATTTAAGAAACTCGTGAGAAATAGGATAGTCTGTTACATTTTCCCTGATGTTTAACATTCCTTTCTAAATTTCCAAGTCTTTTTTTACCATTCCCTTCCTGTTCAGAGAATTTCTTCAAGGCAGGTTTGCTAGCCACAAATTCTCTTATGACTTTTGTTTGTTTGTTTGTTTTTCCTTTTCTTTGGAACTGAATTCATGAGGAAATTAGAAGTATGGTTTGACATTGATTCAGCAGCATTCAAAAACATTGTATTGATCTGAGCCTAAAGATTCCAAAGCCAGATCTGAAAGGCATCTGGAGCCAGACTCCCTGGTTTCTGAATCCCAACCCCATCATTTACTAGCTCTGTGAATTTAGACAAGTGATTTAATCTCTCTGTGCCTCAGTCCTGTTTTTAAAAGATACAAATAGATTTGCTTTAAAAGGATTAACCAGATTAATACATGTAAAGTACGTAGAATAGTTGCTGGCATATGTGTGAAGTAAATGTAAGTAGTTGTTTTTATTAGTAATTATGGAGCTATATGCTTGTCACCAGATCTGAATTATTCAGTTCCTTCTGTTCTGATTACAGCTGACATAAAATTTTGCTTCATATATGTAGAACTAGCAAATTATGGATAGTGTACTAATCATGTGGAAACACATATTTCGAGGTAGTAGAGTTATAGTTTTTGAGAGTTTTGCTTCAATTCCCAGTTCATGCCTCAGTAGAAATTTGACAAATTCCTTAACTTTTAAAGCCTGGTCATTTTCATTAATAAATAAATATGACATGTTCCTCTTCAGGGTTAACATGAGGATTAAATGAAATAATGCATATAATCTCCTTAGCCCAGAGTCTGGTGCATGGTGGCTATTCAGCAAATGGGAAATCTTGTGCCTATTGCTATGGTCATGTAACAGTTGCATTTGACACTTTTAAGATTCTGGTTTAAGAGTCTTACAATTCTAAATATTTTAAAATAAACTCTCTAAGCCTAGTCAATTCTGGGAAACTAGAAAGACCAAGATTTTTGACCTGCACAATCTCCCAAGGCAATAGAAATGAAAGCAAAAATAAACAAATGGGACCTAATCAAACTGAAAAGCTTTTTGCACAGCAAAGGAAATAATAAAACAAAAAGACAACCCATGAACTGGGCGAAGATATTTGCAAATGATGAGTCAAAGGGAGGCTTAATTTCCGAAATACATGAACAGCTCTCACACTCAATAATTAAAAAAAAAAATCAAAAAATTGGCAGAAGACCTACATAGACGTTTCTCAAAAAAAAAAATAAATAAATAAAAGACATACACGTGGCCAAGAGGCACATGAAAAGATGCTCAACATTACTAATTATTAGAGAAATGTAAATCCAAACTACAATGAGGTACCACCTCACACTTGTCAGAATGACCATCATTAAAAAGTCTGCAAATGGTAAATACGGAGAGGGTGTAGAGAAAAGGGAGCCCTCCTATGCCATTGGTAATGTGTGTAGAATGCTGCATCCACTATGAAAAACAGTATGGAGAGTCCTCAAAAAACTAAAAGTGGGACTACCATATGATCCAGCAATACCACTCTTGAGCATATATCTGGAGAACACTATAATTCAAAAAAAAAAATGTATGCACTCTAATGTTCATAGCAGCACAATTTACAATAGCCAAGACTTGGAAACAACCTAAATGTCCATGGACAGAGGACTGGATAAAAAGAAATGAAATGATGTTGTTTGCAGCAACATGGACTGACCTAAAGATTCTCATACCAAGTGAAGTGAATCAGAAAGAGAAAGACAAATACCATGTGATATATCTTATATGTAGAATCTAAAATATGACACAAGTGAACTTTAAAAAAAAAACAAAACAGAATCAAACTCACAGACATAGAGAGCAAACGTATGTTTACCAAGGGGGAAAAGGGGTAAGGGAGGGATAAATTAGAAATTTGGGATTAGCAAATACAAAGTACTGTGTATGTGAGATAGATAAACAACAGATCTTACAGTACAGCAAAGGGAACTGTGATCAATATCATGCAATAAACTGTAATGGAAAAGAATATGAAAAAAATACACACACATATATAAAACTTAAGCACATTTCTGTACACCAGAAATGACTACAGCATTGTGAATCAACTAGACTTTAATTAAAAGAAGTTTTTTGACCTGCAAAGTTAAGAACCATGTCACAGGCTATGGAAATGTCTTTGGATAAAATGCCACTATACCAGGTATTGTTTAATTCTCAGGGTGTCTCACACGTCTAGACACCAAGTACTACTATGCTATCCTGCTGAAGGTGAAAGGTTAGAAAGCTAGACTCTGCCAGCAGGATTCCAGTTAGATTCCACCATTAGGAGACACTCATGTGAGCTTAGGGAGCGGCCATTACTCTCTGGCAGCACCTGTGGGCAGGCATTATGGTGACTGGCAGGCAGTGCACTGAGGATGATGGGCCCAGCAGCTTCCAGAGCCCTTCTGAGAATCACTCATTTTAGTATCATAACCAGACACAGTACTTATGGAGGCTTCTGTGTGATTGCTTCGTGTCTGAATTTTCTGAAAGCAACTTTCCTGATCTCATTTTCATAGTTATCCCAGGGGTTTTGTAAGCCATAAATTTCCTGTTTTACATCCAGGGTGTCTTGTGCCATTGCAACTAAACCTGTCTGATACAACAAGCCATAAGACCTCTTGATAGACAGTCCCGTGATTTTACGTTGTATACAACTTTTGTGTAGTGATCCCTCCAAACTACAACAATAATTCCAATATTTCCTTTAGCAACATACATATACTATCGGGACAGAGCAAATTATTTTGAAGCTGAGAGCATCAGAGCTGCAACCAAGGTGCATCCATACTCATATCTGCACCATCCTAGCCTCCTTTTCATTGTAACCAGAGCAAGCCTGCTCTTCTTCCTGAGGCTTGCCCCTCCTTTGCATTTTGTTTCACATATATTTTTGTGTTGTCTAGAAATTTTTTGTTTTCAGTTATCTTCTTACCCTTGTGTTCATCAAATGTTCTTTTCTCAATGGATTCTTCGTACTACTTTTATTTTTAAGGCATAATTTACATTAAATAAAAATGTCCTTGAGCTCCCATCGTGGCTCAGCAGTTAACGAACCCAACTAGTATCCCTGAGGACACAGGTTCTATACGTGGCCTCGCTCAGTGGGTTAAGGATCCGGCGTTCCTGTAAGCTGTGGTGTAGGTCACAGACGTGGCTTAGATCCTGTGTTGCTGTGACTGTGGTGTAGGCCAGCAGCTGTAGCTCTGATTCAACCCCTAGCCTGGGAACTTCCATATGCCATGGGTGGGACTCTAAAAAGCAAAATAAATAAATAAATAAATACATACATACATACATACATACATACATACATACATATACATACATACATACATAAATAAATAATCCCACTTAGGTTCAATACGTTCTGTCAGTTGCATAGAACAGTGGAAACTACTATCACAGATACAGAGTATTTCCATTATCTCAAAGAATTATCCCCTGTCCCTCCCCTACATCAGCTTCTGGGAACCATGGATCTTTCTGTCACTATAGTTTATTTTTTCTAGAACGTGTTATCATTATTAGAATCAAATAGTATGTAGTCTTTTTTTGTTACCTCTTTCACTTAGCATATTCTCAAGATTCTTTCCTGTTGCTGCATGTGTTAATCTTTCTTCTCTTTTAATTACTGAGTAGTATTTCATTGTATGACTATACTACAGATTTTTTATTGATTCACTAGTCTGTAGACATTGGGCTATTTCATGCTTTGAATATTTTGGCTATTAAGGAATACTTGGGTACATGTCTCTGTGTGAATGTGTATTTTAATATTTTGTGGTTAAATACCTAGAAATATAATGACTGGCCTTGCATGTTAGATATATATTTAATATTTTAGGAGAATACCAGACTTTTCCAAAATCAGCTATAGTATTTTGCATTTTCACCAGCATTGTATGATAGTTTCAGCTGCTGCATGTCTTCACCAACACTTGTTAATTTTAACCATTTTAGTGAGTTTGGTGCAAACTTTTTTTCCTGTTGATATTCTACACCTTTTCATGTGTTTATTAGCCATTTAAAATCTTTTTTAGTGAAGTGTCTGAATCGATGGCCCATTATTTGATGGGGAGGGGCTGTCTTTTTTATGTCTGTGCACTAATAGTTTTTCCCATATTCTGAAAACAAGCTCTTTATCAGATACGTGGTTAGCAAATATTTTCTCTCAGTAAGTAGTTTATCTTTTCCTGAGAGTGTTTTTCAAAGAGATTTCAATCTCGATGTCAATCCAGTCTTTAGCTGAGCTGGGTCTGAGTTTTTGTTGATTTAGTTCTCATGGGTAACCCACAAGCCTCAAATTCCTCTAGTGGTGGACTGAAGCCACCTTGCTTTAAGTGTGAGGGCAGCAGTACTGGGGCGTGTTTCTCAATGTTCTTGCTACACCCTCACCTTTAAGTAGGCTCTGCCACCTGTGCCACACAGGGATCTTTGCCATCTTGCCACTCCCCTAGCAGCAGCCAACTTCTACTTGCATCCGGTGTGAAAGTCAAGGTCCTTGTATGTGTGTATTTCTTGTGCCCGCAGGTGGCTCTGCCCTGTGACAGGGCAGGTTGGTGGTACGGGACAAAGTTTTCTACCAGTTTCTTCTCTAGAGGCAGTGGAATTTTGTCTGTTATTAGGGGACCCTTCTCTCAGTGGTCAAGGGAATTTCTTTCTTTCTTTTTTTCTTTTAGGGCCACATCCATGACATATGGAAGTTCCCAGACCAAGGGTTCAATCAGAACTGCAGCTGCTAGCCACAGTTCATGGCAGTACCAGATCCTTAACTCACTGAGTGAGCCCAGGGATCAAACCCACATCCTCATGGATACTAGTGGGGTTTGTTACTGCTGAGTCGCAATGGGAACTCCCAAGGCCATTGCCTTTTTTTAAATTGAAATATAGTTGATTTACAATATTGTGTTAGTTTCAAGTATATAGCAAAGTGATTCAGTTACATATTTAATTTATATTTTTCAGATTATTTTCTATTATAGGTTATTACAGATATTGAATATAGTTCCCTATTCTATAAAGTAGATCCTCATTCCTTATTTATATATATATATATATATAGTAATGTTTGTATATTAATCTCAGACTCCTAATTTATCCCTCCCTCGTGGTCTTCCCCCTTTGGTAACCATAAGTGTGTTTTCTATGTCTGTGAGTCTGCTTCTGTTTCATAAATAAGTTCATTTGTGTCATATTTAGATTCTACTTATAAGTGATATCATGTAATATTTGCCCTCTGTTTTCCTTCTGTTAGTATGATATTCTGTAGGTCCATTAATGTTGTTACAAATGGCAATATTTCATTCTTTTTTTATAGCTGAATAATATTCTAATATATATGTCTGTGTGTGTGTGTGTGCGTATCTTCTTTATCCATCTTCTTTATCCATTCATCTGTCGACGGACACTTAGGCTGCTCCCATGTCTTGGCTACTGGCTAACAGCGCTTCTGTAAACACTGGAGTTCATGTATCTTTTTGAATTAGAGTTTTTGTCTCTTCTGGATGGGATTCTGGATCAAATGGTAGTTCTGTTTTTGTTTTCGAGGAACTTCCATAGTATTTTCCACAGGGGCTGCACCAATTTACATTCCTACCAATAGTGTAGGAGGGTTCCCGTTTCTCCACACACTCTCCAGCATTCGTTATTTGTAGTCTTATTGATGGTGGCCATTCTGACCAGTGTGAGGTGGTACCTTCATTTTAGTTTTGATTTGCGTTTCTCTAATAATTAGTGCTGTTGAGCATTTTTTCATGTGCCTGTTGGCCATCCACATGTCTTTTTGGAGAAATGTCAATTTAGGTCTTCTGTCCATTTTTTGATTGGATTATTTTTTATTATTGAGTTGCATAAGCTCTTTCTACATTTTGGAAATTAAGCCCTTCTCTGTCACATTGTTTGCAAATATTTTCTCCCATTCTGTAGGTTGTTCTTTTCACTTTGTTTATGGTTTCCTGCTATGAAAAAGCTTTTAAGTTTGTTTAGGTCCTATATGTTTGTTTTCACTTTTTTTTTTTTTTTTTTTTGCCTCGGGAAACTGATCTAAAAAAATATTGGTAGGATCTATGTCAGAGCATGTTTCTATGTTCTCTTCTAGGAGTTTTATAGTATCATGTCTTATATTTAGATCTTTAAACCATTTTGAGTTTGCTTTTGTATGTGGTGTGAGGGAATGTTCTAATTTCTTTAATTTACATGTGGCTGTCCTGCTTTCCCAACACCACTTGCTGAAGAGACTGTCTCTTCTCTTCTGTGTATTCTTGCCTCCTTTTTTGAAGATTAATTGATCATCAGTGTATCAGTTTATTTCTGGATTCACTATTCTGTTCCATTGATCTATATGTCTGTTTTTATGCCAATACCACACTATTTTGATTACTGTATCTGTAGTATTGTCTGCAGTCTGGGAGGGTTATGCCTCCAGCTTTGTACTTTTTCCTCAGGATTGTTTGGGCAATTCTGAGATAAAATTTAGGATTATTAATTCTAATTCCGCATAAAATGGCATGGGTAATTTGATAGGGATTATGTTAAATCTGTAGATTGCTTTGGGTATTTAGGCCATTTCTCTTAAAGCATTACCACTTGCAGCAGTAGATGGGGTTTCTTACTCTTTCTTCACGAGCAAGTAGCCTTCCCTTTCTACCTGGGAAGTGTCCACAGTGCCAGTGGCTTTCAAGCCTGTGGACTAGTGGCTGCTGATCTCCACTTGGAACTCACAGGGCCCAGGGGTCAGATAGGCTTCTTCTGGTTCACCTGCTTCCCCCTCCAACCTTGGCAGATCTTACTCACCTGTACAGCCAACATTCTCGATGCTTTGCCTTCCTCTTGCTCCTCATCTTCCTCCCAGGCATTTGGTAGAGGGCTTTGGGGAATGCTTGGCAGTGGATGTGAACTCCCCCTCCATCTGAGGCTCTTGGAAATTTTAAACTATTGTGCGCTGGCCTAGTCTTTAAGAAACTGATAAAAATTTTAGTTTTTTCTTCTTACTTTTGTGGTTGCCTCCTCTTTCTCCCATGTTCTGTTAAGATAAAATGGTTTATATGTCCCATCTCCTTTTGGAGAAGCTTGTCACACTTGGAATCTAAATCAACTGGTTGATTTGTGACCTACAGTCTCTGATAAGCTCCAAAACTTATGGTGTATTTTTCCTAGGGTGAGAGTGACTTCCACTATGCTTGATTATATATCCTAAGTCCCATGAGCTGTTAAAAAGTGTCTCCTAAAGAAAAAGTAGTCCCCAAGTCCCACATCTTTTACCCACTGACTTATATCTCATTCCCTCACAGCCATATATATATATATATATATTTATTTTTTTTTATTTTGTGGAGATTAAATGAAAAAAAGTTTGTAAAAATCTAGCAAACAACTAATGGTAGCTTTAAACATTACTGTAAAATAAATACTGGACTATGCTTAAACAAAAGTAACCCTACTTATATAGTCTTTCCATTCCAAAACATGGAATTGTTTTTGTTAAAAGAAAATATTTTTAAATTACATGTACAGATCATTAGATTGAAATGTAGCAATACAGGAAACATTAAGATAAAAAAGTATATGATTATACATGATCTTTACAGGAAGCCACCATCAGATATTTTGGGGTATTAACATTAAGAAAATATACACACTACCATATATAAAACAGATAGGTAACAAGGACCTACTATATAGCACAGGGTAATCTACTCAGTACTGTGTAATGGCCTGAATGGGAGAGGAGTCTGAAAATAAATGGATATGTGTGTATGTGGAGCTGATTGGATTTTCTGTACTCCCGAAACTAGCATACCTTTGTGGATCAACTGTACACCAATAAAATTTATTTACATTTTAATTTAAACTTTAATTAATATATTTAAAAATATAAATCTAGGCTCCAGTCTTCACATTGATAAAATATGTACATTTTTAAAGAAAAATTTATCCATGCATCTAAGGACATAAGGAACAGATCTCAAAAAGAAGCTGGAAAAATTTGCACAACTAAAAGTTTGCTGAAGTAAAAATGCTTTCTTTGGAATTAAAGGTTAGGCAGACAGTTTGTCTCTAGGAACAATGCTCAATATGAAATAACAAATGTAAATTTCATTTTATAATCCATTCAGGATGTAGAGATTTGGTTTTGGGTGTATTCAAATGTTTAATTAGGAAAGGAAATTTTCAAGCACCAGCTTTTTGTTTTTTAATAACCATTTATATTTCATTTGGCAACATATGGCATTTTTTTCCTTTTTTCCTAGCAGCTAAAACTGGTTTCCAAACTCTATTCCAGAGAATTATTTTAGGCATAAATTCCTGTAACTTTTAAATTTTTTAATGAAAAAGTCTCAATTCAAAATTTTAGAAAGCTAGCACAAGGATTTTGATTTAGTTTTCACATAAAACCTTAATAGATACATCTAAGCTCTTTTGAATGATCAACCAGAATTTCATAGCTCTCAATTTGGAGATGATTGTTTTCATTTCTAGAAATGATTTTATCTCCCAAATTTGAATGAAATTATAGTTTGCTAACTTACTGAGGAATAAAAATAATTCAACATACATTTTTTTTTTTACATGCAGGATATAGGAAGCATTTGGGTCAGTTACATTTCCATAATGCCAAATTGGAAATTATAGTTCAAACTAGATACATTTCTTAAATTAGTTTCTAAAGAGAAGTCCATGAAAGTATGACTTTTTCATAAACTTCTCTTTTCACATAGTCATTTTAAATAGAGCTTTAATATTGTACCCCAAATGAAATCGTGTGTGTGTGTGTGTGTGTGTGTTTAGAGCAGGTGCGGCATATGGAGGTTCCCAGGCTAGGGGTCGAATCAGAGCTGTAACTGCCGGCCTACACCACAGCCACAGCAACGTGGGATCCAAGCCTTATCTGCAACCTACACCACAGCTCATGGCAATGCTGGACCCCTGACACATTGAGCAAGGCCAGGGATTGAATCTGAGTCCTCATGGATACTAGTCAGATTCGTTTTCCACTGAGCCACAACGGGAGCTCCCCAAACGAAGTCTTATACAATGAATTAAACAGTTTGTTCTTTTGCTTATTAAAGTTTTCATGAAATACATTTTAATGAATTGTTTTGTATGTGTTAGTTTCCTTGTTGCTTTCTCTAAAACTCTAAATTCAGATTTTTTTTTTAGCAAGTTTTGACCAAATTTTAAATTCTCAACCAGTTATAACTGTCAATGAGAATTGTTATTGGGGCAAATTATTGTTTCAGTATTCATTAAGTTTGTCGTGGTTATTTATTTATGATATGAAAATTCTACCTCAAAATTCCTTAGGTAGAATTTCTATTTTTACTTTCTTCATCAGTTAAAATTCCTAATACGTTAGCATACTTATTTTGTTTCCTCTTATTTTCCAGTACAGATTTTGACAGTACGTTAATGGTATTTATAGGATGCCAATATCATACGATTCTGTAGAAAAGCAAAGGAAGAAAGAAACAGAGAGAGTAATGCAGGAAGGTTGGAAGAAAAGAAGGCCCAGTTAAATAAAAATATTCTCTGTAATCATATGTAAATGTAATTCTTTTTTTTTTGATAGTTTAGAACAAAAGGCATCCTTCCTCTTGAATTTATTTTCATTACCGTTTCAGTTTCAGTTTATTTGATATTCAGGTTGTTGGTAGACTTATGTTATTGAAGGATTTTTAAAACTTTTAAATTTCATAATATTATAGGTCTGTCCATGTTGTTACAAATGTTAGGGTTTCCTTCTTTTTAAAGGCTAAATAATATTCCACTGTATGTACATTCCACATTTTCTTCATACATGCATCTGTCAATGGACCTGGAAGACATTATGCTAAGTAAATCAAGTCAGTCACAGAAGGACAAATAGTGAATGATTCCTCTTATATGAGAGATATAAAATAGTCAAAGGTGTAGGAGTAGACGATAGAATGGTGATTATCAAAGGATGGGAGTGGGAGAATATGAAGTGTTGTTCAATGGATGTAAAGTGACAGTTATACAAAGGGAGTAAGTTCCAGAAACCTACTGTATAACATGGCACCTATAGTTAACCATAAGGTATTATGTACTTAAAATTACATTAAGACGGTAGATCTCATGTTAAGTATTCTTACCAAAAAGACAAACAGAAAAGCAAAAAGCAGTAAAGACAAAGGAAACTTTCGGAGGTGATGGATGTGTTTATCGTCTGGCTTGTAGTGATGGTAACATGAGTGTATGCATATGTCCAAACTCACCAATTGTACACATTAATTCCATGCAGTTTTCAAATACCAATAATATCTCAATAAAGCTAGAAAAACAAAATGCCTTTTTCTTAGACCAAAACATCAAGTGCTTGCTTTTCATGCAGATATTGGACCAGAGGATTTCAGATTATGTTACTTTACTCAATTTCTCAGAAATATCTCAATGTAGCTCTCTGATTAAGGTTTTTATAAGCAAAACAAGTCAATGGCAATCCCTTATTTAGCCAGCATTTACTAATTACTTCCCATGGGTTGAAAGTACAGGCATGAAACCGATTAGTCATTCTGGAAAAAAAAAAAAAGGCAATTACCAGAGTATCTAGGTTACTTTGCTCATTTATCTTGAATTGACCTTTGGTGAAATAAATGCTTACCTGGTCATGGACTAGCTGAACTAATTAAGGCAAATTAGTCTCTCCTAGTGGACTGAAGCTTCTATTATGAATAATTCTTCCTTATACAGAGTTCCTGAGCCATTTCTGTACCCTGACTCTTACGCCTTGACTTATGGATGTACTGTAGCGAAGTCTAGAATTCCTTTGATCAGATCTGGTCTGGGTAATAATTCCTGCTATGATCTGTTCCCCATGACTTCCTCATCCCACCAGGACAGTGGAAGTATTCTGGACTAAGATTCTGTCCCCTTATACAATCTTATCTTACTTTTTGTAATGAGAAATAACAGGATCTTAAGTTCAACAATAAGGAAACACAATAATATGATGGAAATAAGTGCCAACAGCTAGTCAGGGAGAGATTTAGGGATGAGAAATGGAAGTATATTTTATCTGATCTGAGTAAACATTCTTGGGGAGCAAGTGTATTTCAGAGCCTAGGGAGTCGCTAGAGGGTTTTTTTTTTTTAATGAGATAGAAAAAGAATAAATAATATTGACAGAACTGTTAATATGAAAATCCTCATTTTTACTATTCATTTTCCTTATTTAATAAGCTTCTCAAATAATCATTCAGGCTTCACTACGCCATGACAGTTTTTTTGGTCATTTTCATAGCTATCAAATTACTAAAAAAAAAAAAAGAGAGTAGTTGGATAATAACCTGAGAAGGAAAATGTGGGCGCTCTAACCTTCCCTCTGCCACCCACATAAATGGAAAATATTTGGTTATTTTCTTTTCCTTTCAGAGCTTCTTATGTGGTTACTCCATCTTTGACCTAAATGTTAAGTAATTTTTTAAAGCAGAGTTACATTGTGAAGTTCTGATTTGAGAAAAGGAAAAAAGGATTGTTTCAGTAGTCACTAGTTTTGAGGTAAATTCAGGTAATATATAAAATCCTGAAATAGAATGTCCTAATACATAATACAAAAAAAATTAACAATTTATTCTGAAAAATATCCAGCCAGTTTTTCTGTTTAATATACTAAACCTAAGCTTTGTGAAACCTGAAGCTCATCTATTTGGGTTGCCTTTATTAGATAAAGGATGAAAATATATAACTGCTATGTTAAAATACAAATATGACTGTGTTATTTAAAATAAAAAAATCATATTAAAAATAAACCCAGAAGCTTACAGATGCCACACACATTGTAAAATCCAGAAAACATTTTATTGATAATTGCATAATCACCTTTATAATATTTTTCTTATGCTTTTTGACTATGTACACTTGATAGCCTCTTTATATGAGAGTTTACAATATCCTCAGTAGAGAAAGAAAGAGTATAATTCTGTTTTTCCTTTAGCTTGGTTGATCAGTTTTTAAAATATTATTGTTGACAGTTTAGTAAAGTTTATTTGGGTCTCATAAGCCATTCTGAATGATATCATAAAAGTATAATAACTGTTTTCAACTTTGGGAAACCTCAATTAAATTTCTTTCACACGTCACTCTAAACCCAAACTAAATGTCTTTTTAATTCAAATACAGCCGCTCTGTCACAACCTGACAAAAGGAGAAGTGTGGTGTAGAGGAGACATCAGAAGGGGAGGAGATAGTGTTCTTAATCAATTATAGTTTAAAAATATTAGTTGCGCAAATTTTATTTAAAAACATTATTGCATAGGGAGTTCCTGTTGTGGTGCAGTGGAAACGAATCCAACTAGTATCCATGAGGATGCAGGTTCGATCCCTGGGCTCACCTAGTGGGTTAGGATTCGGTGTTGTGGTGAGCTGTGGTGAAGGTCACAAACATGGCTTGGATCTGATGTTGCTGTGGCTGTGGCATAAGCCGGTAGCTATAGCTCTGATTTGACCCTTAGCCTAGGAATTCCATGTGCGGCAGGTGCGGCCCTAAAATACAAAAAAAAAAAAAAAGGGAAAAGAAATTATTGTATAGATGCATTATTAGGGCCTCCTCCATTACCTTGGAAAGGACACATGCAAATGAGTGCCCTGAAGCTCAAGCTTCGTTAGCTTCACAGTAAACTACCTCTGATCAGCACCTTGCTAGGTGAACAGTGATGTTAGAGTGATGAGCTAGATGTGTTCCTGCGTTCTGTATATTTTTCCTTCTACTATGACGGAGAAAATAAGAATATTATAAAAAGTAGATTATGGTGAGTGTAATGAGGAAAATAAAATTACAACAGAGAATGACTTTACATAGGATGAGCTGGTGTGTTCTCCAAGAAGGTATACTTTGGCTTAGGTGACCAAAATAGTCCTCAAAGCAATTCTAACAGCCACATGAGCACTTATCTTAAATAATAATTTTATTGAGATATATTTCAGAAACATACAGTTCACCCTTTGTATAATCAGTGGCTTTTAGTATACTCACAAAGTTTTGTATCAACTTCTATTATCTAATTCCAGAATACTTTTGTCAGCACCTTCCTCAAAGTCCCATAGTTATTATCACTCTTTATTTTCTCAAATGGCAGCTTCTGGCAACCATTATTTTACTTTTTGTCTCTATGGTATTACACATTCTAGACATTTTACATGACTAGAACCATGCCTTTTGTGTTTGGGTTCATTCACTTAACATAATGATTTCAAAGTGCATCCTTTTTTTTTTTTTTTAGCATGTGTAAGAAATTTGTTCTTTTTGTAGCCAAATGATATTTCACTGTATGGACATACCACATTTTTTAAATTCATTTATCAGTTGATGGAAATTCATGCTGTTTCTGTTTTAGGACTATCGTGAATAATGTTACAACCATTCCTGTACAGATTTTTGTGTGAACATATGTTTTTATTTCTTTTGGGTGTGTATCTAAGAATAGAACTCCGGGTCATGGGGAAACACTGCATTTAACATTTTGAGGAAATACTGAATTTTCCAAAGTAGCTGCACCATTTTAAACATCTTTTGCAGTATGTAAGCATTCCAATTATTCACTGACTCATCAACACTTATTATCTGACTTTGATTATAGCAATCAAAGTGATTTGATTTGTTTCCCTAATGGTTAAGAACATTGAGCCACTTTCATGTACTTCTCGATTATTTGCATTTCTTTGAAGAAAATATGATTCAAATCCTTTACCCATTTATAAAATTGACTTTTTTTGTCTTATTATCACAGAATAGTTGAGTTCTTTATATAGTCTTGATACATATATGTATAGAAATGTTTCCTGCCATTCTATAGATTGTTTTCTTTCTTTCAATAGTATCCTTTGAAGCATGGCAGTTTTTAATTTTGATGAAGTCCAGTTTATCTGTTTTTCCTCTTATTTTTTTTCTTTTCTTTTTTTTTTCTGGTATCCTAAGAAACATTTGCCTAACCAAAGGTCACAAAGATTTACTATTTTGTTCTAAGTATATTGTGGTTTTTTATATATTGTAAACTCTTACATTTAGGTTCGTGATACATTTTGGGTTAATTTTTGTATATAGTGTGAAGCAGCAGTCAGAGTTCACCCTTTGGTATATAGATGTTCCATTGTCCTATCACCATTTGTTGAAAAAAACTATTCTTTCCACACCGAAATATCTTTACACCCCTGTGGAAAATAAGTTGCTCATACTGTAAGGATTTTTTTATTTGAGATTTCTTACTCTTCAATACAGATATTTACCACTATGAATTTCCTTCTGAGCATTGATTTAGCTACAAACCATAGGTTTTGGGAAGTTGTTATTTTTATTCATCTAAAAATATTTTTCTAGGAGTTCCCGTCGTGGCTCAGTGGTTAACAAATCCAACTAGGAACCATGAGGTTGTGGGTTTGGTCCCTGGCCTCGCTCAGTGGGTTAAGGATCTGGTGTTGTGAGCTGTGATGTAGGTTGCAGACGCAGCTCAGATCCTGCATTGCTGTGGCCGTGGTGTGGGCCGGCGGCTACAGCTCCGATTAGACCCCTAGCCTGAGAACCTCCATATGCCGCAGGTGCGGCCCTAGAAAAGGCAAACAGACAAAAATATATATATATTTTTCTAGATGCTCAACATTGCTAATTATTAGAGAAATGCAAATTAAAACTATATTGAGTTACCACTTCACACCTGCCAGAATGGCCATTATTGAAAAGTCTACAGAATACAAATTCTGGAAGGGGTATGGAGAAAAGGGAAACCTCCTATGCTGTTGGTGCAAATGTAAATTGGTGCAGCCACTATGGGAAACAGTATGAAGTTCTTTAAAAAATAAGAAAAATAGAGTTGGTTTATTTTACATTTACCTACGTATTTACTTTTACTGGTGTTCGTTCTTCATTTTACATGTAGATTTGAGTTACTATCTAGTGTCTTTACATTTCATCCTGAAGGCCTTCCTGTAGTATTTCTTATGGGGAAGGTTTGCTAGTGACAGATTCTCTAGGTTATTGTGTTTTTGATGTGTGATGATTTTCAGAGAAGGCTGATCAACCTAAATATTGATTGGAAGGAAAGCAGCAAAGGATAAAGGATACAAGAAAGGAATTATCTTTATTTGGAGAAAAGATTAGGCTATAATTTAGAACACAGGTGAAATAGTTGGTTAGAGACACAAATTTCTTAAGATTTGAGGCCAAGACTTGACCCAAGTTTGTTTGTATGTATGTATGTATGTATGTATGTATATATGTATTTATTTATTTATTGGCTGTATCCTTGGCACATGGAAGTTCCCGGGCCAAGGATTGAATCTGAGCGTCAGCTGTGACCCAGCCGCCACAGAGACAACGCCAGATCCTTTATCCACTGTGCCACAGATGGAACTTCTTGACCCAAGTTTTAATTAAAAACAGAAATTCACATTGAGAAATAATAAATATGTTCACACTTTCCCCCTGCTTTCCATAGGCATGGCCAGAAATCTTTTTTTTTCTGAGCTAATTCACCTATATTCCTCCAGAGATTCTTTTAAATGAACCAGAAAGTGAAATGAATTATTAATAAATATGAGAAATTATGTTTTTTGGTGAGTTAACAGTCCTGCTTGACTAGAAACTAGATGTTAAGGGAAGAAATTCAGGAGGTGATAATTACTTGAGGAACAGCTCCAAGTCAGTTCTGGTTTTTAAAGTCCTTATTTTAGGCAGAAAATAATATGAGCAGTGGGAAGAAAGAGACAAGTCGGGAAGGCCTAACAAGATTATCCTTAAAGCTTGGATTATTTAAACAAGTTCTGAACATCACCAACTTTCCCTGTTGAGATTTTGGATAGATGGTGTTTGAAAATGGGACCCAGTGTTACCACAGCTGTGGCACAGGTTGCAGCTATGATGTGGGTTCAATCCCTGCCCTGGGAACTTCTACATGCCACAGTTGAGGGCCAAAAAAAAGAAAAGAGAGAGAGAGAGAGAGAGAGAGAGAGAGAGAGAGAGAGAGAGAGAGGGAAAACGTTCCCAGACAGAAAGAAAAAGTTTCCACTGTCAGTAATGGTTCAGTTATTCACTCCCAGGCACATAACAAGACAGAGAAGTTTCTTGCTTTCAATTAGTACTTTATTGGTGGTTATATTGTTATAAACCTGTAAGTACATACACAACACTCCCAAATATATACAAGGCAGAGAATTTCCCTGCTTTCCATGAGAACTTTATTGGTTTTTTTATTGTTATAAACATATAGAGACATACATAACATTTGAAGTGCAATAAAGCCACCTTCAGTAATGATTTGTGATGCCTATAGCTAATTTTGTGATCTCAACGAGCCACACAATTGCTCTGAACTTTATATTGCTTTCAACTAAAATAATAAATGTATACAATGATCTCTAAGATTCCCTTGACATTATAAAACTGTGTATTCTTAAGTTAATGAAATCTTTCCATAGGAAAAGCGACACACCTAAAAAGATTCAATGAAGAAAACTCCTCTCTAGGGAGGGTTCCCTGTGATGGTTGGGAGACAAGAAGACTGGATGGATATTAGCTCTACCAAGAGCAGCAGAGGGAGTTTATTCACCAGACATTCCATGAATACATTCAGAGTTCAGAATTGAGCTAAACTGAAGAGAGCAAGACTAAAAAGCTGCCGAATTAGAGACCAAAAAAGCAAATTCAGACAGCAAAGACATGAAGAGCAGATGGAGAAAGGAGCCTAAGCAGTATGCAGGGAGGGTAAGTGAGTGGCGAATTGATTCTTGGCAGTATCTAGAATAAAATTATTGCCTTTGTTATATTTTGTGTTTATCAAGGCATCATATTTGAAAGGATTGCTATGTTTAAACGGTAGATTCTTGTAAAGTTCAGGGTCTAAAAAGCATACCAAATTATGGACTATTCAAGAATGTGACATTTGGGAGTTCCCGTCATGGCTCAGTGAGTTATGAACCTGACTAGTATCCATGAGGATGTGGGTTCAGTTCCTGGCCTTGCTCAGTGGGTTAAGGATCTGATGTTGCTGTGAGCTGTGTTGTAGGTCGCAGATGCGGCTTGGATCCCATGTGGCTGTGGCTGTGGCTGTGGCCAGCAGCTGTAGCTCAGATTTGACCCCTAGCCTGGGAATATGGGAACTTAAATGTGCTGCAGGTGCGGCCCTTAAAAAAAAAAAAAAAGAATATGCCATTTAATAACCAAAGGAAATTCTTTGTGTACCACTTCAAAATCTCTTTTAGAAGTAAATAGGGGAAAAGTTCAAACTAACTTTAAAACTTCAAAAGTGAAATTATTGGCTTATGTAATTGAAATTTTAGGATTAAGACTATTTTTAGACAAAGCATGAGTGAAAGGTTTTAAAAAGTGTCATTATGGGTGTTTTTAGCCCTTGTCACCTTCTCCAGCCTGACAGTTACACAAGGAATGAATAATTCCCCAAAGGTTCTCGGCTTCCTGTCAATGCAAGAGGGGAAATGGAAGCCCAAAGGCAAAATAACCAAAGTTTCTTAAATGATGACAAATATCAGTGTCTACTCCCCTCCCATACCCACTTAGGGTGCCTTAGCATGCCTCAGAATTGCCTTCCTCTTCACTCAATTGATGTCCAGTGGTGTCCCCTGGACCCAGAGAGAGCGGAAAGTATGGCTGCAGACTGACCAGATAGTTGAGTGCAGGGTCTCGAAGCACTGTTAAGGTGCTGCCTCTGCACTCACTATTTCAGGGCAGTTGCTGGCTAGGCTAAAAGGCATATATAAGACAATATTTGTTCTTGTCCAGAGGGCAGCCTGTCCAGGAAAATTTTCTTCCTGTCCATAGAGCTGGAGTTATTTCCCTTCCCCACTCTCATGATGCTCATCTCCTTGGTTCTTCTTCTTTCATCTGGTTCTTGGACATGAAATGTTTGGACCCAAGGTGTCATTTGTGGCAGTATTTTCAGGGCTAGGCTCCACATTTCTGCACCTCGAGATTTATCATTAATCTCCACACCTTCCTCCTAGTCTGTCTCCGTGGAAGTCTTTCTTTTTCAAACAGAAACTTCCAACCACAACTATTCCCATGCCACCAGGAAACAAACAAGAAATGATCTTGAAATCTTTTCCACTCAGTATTTTTTTTTCCAAAGGGAAACTACATTATTCTAGTCAAATGAAAGGATTCAAAACTAAATAAAATTTAATCTCAAGTAGGAATGCTGTTTCATATGCCCAAATGAGAATAATAAAATGAATAAATCCCAGACTAGAGATTTGGAGGCTGAGGTGATATTACATAATATTATGTATGCCCCTTGTTTTTCCCTTGGCATCTTTCAACTTATTAGAGAAATGTCAGGGAATAAATTGTGATTAAGAGAGTTGGTTTGGGTATTAGATACGAATTTGAAGATAATGGTACCTCACAGAGTTGCTTTGTGGTTTTTAAATGAAATATTTACGAAGCACTGGTTCTGTTCTTGGGAAACAGTAAATTATTAACTAATGATACCTGCGATGTTGGTGATGAAATATTGTGAAAATAGGCAAAGTTCCTTGGCTAATCCATAAAAGCTTATTTAATCCATTAAGGAACTGATGATTCTGTTGCAAAAGTACAAGGCCGAATTTAAGCCATCTTTGCTTCTCCATCACTGGGAATTTTTAGAAATATATTTACTTACTGGAAGCCTCTTTTATCTATGGTAAATAGCTGATCCAATAATTTTCACACCGTCGTGAAAGCACAGGTGCCTAAAAGGCAGGGATGGTGAGCAGTGGAAGTGATTTCATTTGCTAAGTGAGGTGGATAGTTTATATGCTTCCCTTCAGTCCCTTCCCTTCCAGGTCATACTTTACTGACATGCACTTGCCCTCTCCCGAGGTCGCACTGCTCTAATTCCTTCGAGTTAGCAGGGAAGATTGGCGGAAGCAAGGAAGTTGAGATCATAGAAGGGAGAAATACTGTATATGGAGAGTCTGTATACGACTTTCAGATGTGGGCAAGAAGAATGTAAACTTGCATATGCCACTCCGATGTCTGTCTAACATACCCACCACCCTGAAAATAATCCTTTTTTTAAGAGTAAAGAGAAAGTATGAAGATTAGGGAAATAACGTATTTAAGTGCTTCTCTGTATCTGGCACCAACTAGAATCATTTAAATGTGTTTCTTCATTTAATCCTCAGAGAAGTTAAAAGCTATAATTTTATATCACCATTTAATTTTATGACAGCTTACAAAATGCTCCTGAGAATGTATTGTTAACATATTAACAAGCCAGTGAGGTAGTCATTGTTCATACCCTATTTTAGTGATAAATTCGAGTCACTTTGTTAATCAGGTTAATTTTTAATAATGTTTGACAGAGACACAAATCTAAAATCTCAGCCTCCACATGATATTACTTATATCTAGAACCTAATATAGGGCACAAATGAACCTTCCCACAGAAAAGAAACTCATGGAGTTGGAGAACAGACTTGTGGATCCCAAGGGGGAAGGGAAGGGAGTGGGATAGACTATGTGTCCGGGGTTAATAGATGCAAACTATTGCATTTGGAATGGATAAGCAGTGAGATCCTGCTATAGAGCACAGGGAACAATATCTAGTCACTTATGATGGAACATGATGGAGGATGATGTGAGGAAAAGAATGTGTATGTGTGTGTGTGTGTGTGTGTGTGACTGGGTCACTTTGCTGTACAGTAGAAATTGACAGAACACTAAACCAACTATAGTGGAAAAAGTAAAAATCATTTAAAAAAAACCCCAAAATCATAAGAAAAAAAAGTAAAAAATAAAACCTCAGCCTCTTCATTTTATAATGAGGCCAGCATTTACAGGAGTGATGAAGCATCAGTGAGAAGGTTGGGTGCAGATAAAGCATTTATCTGTGCAGTGGCTGCACATAGTACACGCCTAAGAAAGGTACCCTCTGATTTTTCAGCGAGGATAAACAGCTTGCTTAATAACACAGAGCCAGAAGGTGGTAGGATTTGAAATCAAAGCAAGTCTTCTAACTCCAAGAACTTTCTATTACACCCTGTCTCTTGTATGAAAAAAAAATCAAAACAAAACTGCGTAGAGAAGAATTCCATCGCCTGGTCTTCTCAGGTGGGCACACAGATGTCTACACACACACTCACACACACATACCATTAACCAGCCACTTCTCTTATGGGCCCTCAGGCTTTTCAGTCCTATTATTTTAATGCAATCCTTTATAGACACTTCTTGCAGCAGGCGGGATAATACTCCCCCAAGGATGTCTGCATCTTAATCTTTGAAACCTGTGGATATGTTCCCTTACATGGCAAAAGGAACTTTGCAGATATGATTAAGGATCCTGGCATGGAAAGTTTATCCTGAATTACCCCAGGGACACCCAGTGTCATGATAAGGATCCTTCCAAGAGAGAAGCAGGAGTATCAGACTCAGAGAAAGAGCGCTGATGCTGATGATGCAAGTGGAGGTTGGAATGATGGGGCCAAGGAATACAGGCAGCCTCCCCAAGCTGGTAAGAGGCAGGGGAGGAGATTCTGCCCCAGAGCTCCCAGGAGGAATACAGCCCTGCTGACACCTTCAGGTTAGCCCAGCAAAGCTGATTTTTGGCCTTCTGACCTCCTGAACTATAAATTAATAAGTCTGTTTAAGCCACTAAGTTTGTGGTAATTTATTCCAATGACGATAGGAAATGAATGTGCCTCCCTTCTTTTTTCTGTCTTTTATTGATTTATTGATTTATTTTTACTATACTCCTCCCTGACAATCTGCTCAGATACTTTGACATTAAGGACCAGGTAATTATTGATATTTGTGAATTAGCTAGCCTTTATTTTTCATTCTCTGCTTGTTAACGTTTATGTGGGATAACAGAGGCCAGCAGATGCCAGCAGCCTGGGTGTCCCTTAAGTCTCCTACCTTCTGGGGTTACCTTTTCTTTTCATATTTGCCATAAATTGGCCACAGTAATTTAAAAAATACGGCATTCCCATCAGTATCCTTGTGGGTTCTTAGGCGATTTTATATATCTAATTATCTCTTGCAATGGCCTGTTTTATGCTTGATTATTGACGTCTTCTCTAAAATTTTGCTCCCTGCATAGAACAATAGTTGCCAGAGGCTAGGGGATGGGAGAAATGAGGAGATGTTGGTCAGAGGGTACCTTCTAGTTATAAGGTGAATGAGTTCTGGGGATCTACCCTACAATGTGGCGGCTAAAGTTAACGAAAGTGTGTTATATATTTGAATGGCTAAGAGAGTAGATCTTAAATGGCCTCAACACACACACACACACACACACACACACACACGCACACACACACACAGAAATAGTAACTAGATGAGGAAATAGGTGTATTAACTAGCATTGCTATTGTAATCCTTTCAAAATATATGCATCCATCAAATCATCACAGTATACCTAAAACTTAAATAGTGTTATATGGCAATTACATATCAATAAAACTAGAAAAAATTTCACACCCCATGGCACTATCAAACTAAATGTGGGACACAGATCTCTGTTTGTCCCCACTGTCTATTTAGTTTATCCAGAAAGTGAATTAGTACTAAATACGATGAGATAACCGTGCACAGCAGAACTTCACCAACAGTTGAAGTAAACAGAGCAAGTTGATGTCACAAGCCGGCAGTGTAATAAATATTTGCTATTATCTTGCCAATCGGAAAATCTCTTTGCTTTTTAAAAACCTTGTGAATTTCTTACTGGGTCTCTACTCCCATCCTCCAAAGTTAATGGAGCCTGTGTCTCTTCCTAGATTTCCTTCTCTTTTACCAAGTTTGCTACTCTTCATTAAAAAAGTTATTATTTTTTTTTCCCATCTAGAGCTTGTCAGAACTCTCTTGTAACCACCTCTGGGGAAAGTAGTTTTGTATGAAACTCCCTCATCACAAAGAATCAGTTGGAAGGAATATCTCAAGAGGTGAGAGTTAGGGGAGGGTTTTTATAGGGCTTTGAGGGTTGGGGTATTAGTCACTGGATTATATATTTGAATCTGTTAGGGCAGAAGTTAGAAAGAAAGATCTTCTAAACTAAGAGATCTGCTGGGGCAGCCAGTGGCTTTATTTTTGGAACATGTGCATCCTTACAGGTTTACTCTTTTTTTTTTTTTTTGGCTGCACCTTTGGCATACAGAAGTTCCCAGGCAAGGGACTGAATCCTTGCAGCAGCAGCAACCTCAGTGCTGAGTGATAATGCCTGATCCTTAACCCACTGGGCCACAGGGGAACTCCCTTATAGGTTTACTCTTAAATCAGTTTGTCTTTAATCTTATGCTGGAACACAAGAGTCTGTACTTCAGACTTGTATTTTTTTTTAATTAAAGCCTTTAATCCTCTGCTTCAATGATCTCAAGGTTTATTTTGTACATCCAAAATCTCTTTCAGGGACTTTGGGTAAAACAAAGATCACTTCTCTTTTTTCTCTGTACTTTATCAGTATAAAACATTTCCAGAAGCAGTAAAATTATGACCTTTCCTTAAAACAGTTAAATTCTTAGAACTGGTATCCCTCTCCTTCAGGCTCTGTTAGGGTCATAAAATCATCCCACTCTGTTGGAAAGCAGAATCCAAAGATCAAGTTTCTTTTGTTTAACAATCATAGACAATATCCTTCCTGTGATATTGTGAAGTGGATTTTGTTCTCTCTATCTAAGTTTTCCAGTGAGGAAACCGATGCTTGTAGATGATAGGTATCTAAGGTATGACCCAAAGATGTGATACCTCTGTGCTGTCAGAGCTATGATTTGTTGAGAACTTACTCTGAGAAAGCACATAACATGATATCCTCGTACACTCCATCCCCAGCATTTCTCCAGGATTTGGGACTTTTTTATAGAGAAAGCAACCTGCGGATTTAGGTTCATGTCTTTGTCAGCACAAAAATACAGTTATCATAATAATCCCGATGTGTGAAAGTTTTCGGTATAAATACTTCTTAGAGTGAACTGTCTTAACTTTTGCCTGGGGGGGTGGGGGTGGGGAAGCAGCATTTAACCTGTGGTCTGCCCTGTTTGGGAGGGACTGATGAGAAATCTTGAGAACTGCTGTCCAGATATCCACTCTCCTCATCTTCATGCTCATCTGGGATGTGTCTGTGCTGTACCCTAGTCCTTAAGGAGGAAATGTGCTTCAGAGCGGTTTCCTCTCTCTTTCTGTCAGACCAGCGTCTGTAAGGTCAACTTGACCAACTACTGTACTGAATGCTTGTGCTGTGACTGGCATGCTGCTGGAGTGTGATTTCTTTTTTTTTTTTTTTTTTTTGGTCTTTATGCTTTATCTAGGGCCGCACCCGCGGCATATGGAGGTTCCCAGGCTAGGGGTCTAACAGGAGCTGTAGCCGCCGGCCTTCGCCACAGCCACAGCAACGCGGGATCCGAGCCGCATCTGCGACCTACACCACAGCTCACGGCAACGCCGGATCCTTAACCCACTGAGCAAGGCCAGGGATCGAACCCGCAACCTCACGGTTCCTAGTCGGATTTGTTAACCACTGAGCCATGATGGGAACTCCAGGAGTGTGATTTCTTGACAGGTGTCCCTACCACATCTGAGTAGGCATTCAAGAATAATCTGCACAGGAGTTCCCTTTATGGCTCAGCGGTTAAGAACCTGACTAGGATCCATGAGGATGTTGGTTCGATCCCTGACGTCACTCAGTGGGTTAAGGATCCTGTGTTGCCATGAGCTGTGGTGTAGGTCACAGACACAGCTTGGATCCCGAGTTGCTGTGGCTGTGATATAGGCTGGCAGCTATAGCTTCGATTCGCCACCTAGCCTGGGAACCTCCGTATGCCATGGGTACGGCCCTCAAAAGCCAAAAATACATATATGAAGAATAATATGCACATTTATAATAATAAATGAATTGGAGAGAACACAGCCATCTAGTTTATCAGGAACACACTTGGAGACCAGAGGCTGCCTTAGAATTTTGTTATTATTATTTTTCTGTTTTTTGGTATGATTTTTTATTTTTTCTATGATAGTTGATTTACAATGTTTTGTCAATTTATCCTCCACTGTGTTCCATCACAAGTGACTAGATATGGTTCCCCATGCTATACAGCAAATCTCATTGCTTATCCACTACAAATGCAGTAGTTTGCATCTACTATCCCCAAACTCCCAGTCCATCCCACTCCCTCCCACTCCACCTTGGCAACCATGAGTCAGTTCTCCAAGTCCATGAGTTTGTTATTATTCAAATAAGATTTCCTTCAGACGTACCTGGCTAAGATGAGTATCTAGATGTCCACTGTGGCAGAGAGAGAGAGATACGGACTTTTGTATCTGATACAGGGGAAATAATCTCTCCATTTCTCTATGGTGGTAATATTTATTTATTTATTTATTTTTAAATTTTTAAAGCAGCATGGAAGTCCTCTTTCTTCCTAATATAGATCAACTCTTAAAGCATCGTGTCAGCCAACTAGGGTTGAGGACAGAAGTGAAAGGTACATGGCCCAGGTATCCTATTCAGCTGTACTTACGTAATCACATTTACTATTGATAAGAACTCTATGATGTAAATATTTTAATAATCACCTAACACATAAGGACACTGTTCCAAGAGAACAATGAATTTGTCAGAGGTAGTTAGTACAAGTAGAAACTGAATTTGGAGTTGTATCCAGTTAGGTTAAGTCAGCTGGCCAATGTTGGTGTGCTTGGGTTGACATTGGAGTCAACTCAGTTCAGTGTAAATCCAAAAACCAGGCTTGTGTCCATTCTGCTCGTCATCCCTTCTATGTATTTTAAGAGAAGTTGCCACATGGTTTCCTTATTACTTACCACTGGGTTTATTGGAATCCAAGCTTTTTATGGTTTCTCTTTTCTATAATGTTTAGTAATGACTGATACTAACCTAGCAATTATGTGAAAATATAAGCATCAGAAGTCTGAAATTAATGGAAGTAAATATTTTTTGGATAAACTCATATTTGTCTACTAATTTTCTTTTAGGTCAAGCTAATTTCTTACTTGTTGATATTACTGGGTTGCAGTGCTTTGCACTATCTCTTATCATGTCTCTAATTTCTCAGGAAATTCACACATGTCCAAATCTTCTTGGAAGGTAATGAAAGTTGTACAGTGGTGAGATTTAGAGACCACAGAAAAAAGGAGCAAAGTGCCCTGGTTTCCTGATAAATATAAGATAAAGTTTTATTAAAACTTAAAATGAATCATTATTTAAATCAGTGTATAAAATTGATCATTATTTTAAAAATCCATTAACACTTTCAAGATTGAATAAAAGACTCTGCTGTCTGTAGGTGTCTTTAAAGGTGGCTTTTCTTGTTTGAAAACTCAGGAAGATAATATTGTTTCTGAAGTTAAAATTCAGTCACTCATGAGATGGAATTTACCATGTAAATTATGTAGGTCATGTAAACATTGTTTCTGGCCCTCTCAAAATATTGGGGACTTCACCATTTCCAGCTGGAAAATAAAGCCAAGCAAATGGAAATCAAGAAAGAGGGTTATAAGAAACACAGTGTTCCCTTCAGCTGGCTTCTCTCTGTGCTTACTCATTATGACCATTATATTTACTGAACAATTAAAGCAAGGAAAATTATTGTCAGGAAACCTCCTAGACACTCTTGTAACCACTCATTGAATCCAGGAGATGTTATTAGTACCACCGTTACTTAAGAGGCAAGAACATCTGAAGTTTACCTGTGTTTACAAAACACTGACTTACATTACTTAGTAAATAAAGAATTATTTTTTTCTAGTAACTGCTTAAATATGTCACCAGTAAGTTAACTAGTATTTTCTGCCTCTTATGTGCACAATCAGTGCTCATAGCTTATTCCAGTTTCCTTATTCCATGTTTCTCCATTTTAGCAGGCTGAATCGTGTAGTAAAGCAGATTGCAGGATCCTGCTCCTAGAGAAATTGATGTAGTACATGTGAATTTGGGCCCGAGTATTTGAATTCTGTTTTTCTAAAAAGTTCCCAAGTGTTGCTGACTAATGGTCTGGAGACCACACTTGGATAATTATCATGTTAAACTGTTTGGAAATAAGCTATCATTTAAAAATAAATATCCAGTATTTTTTGGAGAAATATTACAGCTTCAGCGTTTTCAAACAGCTGTTTTTATTTTTTTCTCACAAAGTGGACTTATCCAGATAGAAGACTTTTTAGACCTCAAATTTATACCAGAAATTCTTACACCTACAGGGGATATTTAACCAGAAGAAGAGAGGGTTAAGGGGCAACAAAGTCTTAAGATATTTTTAGTATATCATATAGAAGAGGGAATAGATTCTGTGTTGTCCCAGAAACATGACCAAGATAAATAAATAGAAATTAACTGGAGTTAGATTTTGGCATACACAAGGAGTAGCATCCAGGTAACATCGTGCAATAGGAGTTTCCTGTTAGTGGAAATACCTAATTGGCACCTGCATGACCCCCTTGCAGGAAAACCACTGAGAAGAATCCTACACTAGACTGCTTCTTATTTTCAAACCTAAGAGTCTGTACTTTTTGATAGTTAATATAGAATTTAAAAAAATATAGGTGAGGGGTTCAGCATCTTGAGAAATATAAATAAAGCCCTCTTTTATAAGAAGAACTTAGAGACTTAGACATCATATATGGAGAAGGTTTCTGGTTCTTCTCCATCTATTCCTCTCTTTTCCTGAGAAAATGGCCCCTCAGCCGTATTTTATTTCTCAGCTTCCCTGTGGCTAGGCATGGCTAAGTGTGACCAGGAGGCTGAGTTCTAATCAATGGTATATAAATGGAAATCACGTATACACAGCCAATTCACTTAATGGGAAGACCCTTGCAGTGCACTGGCTCTTTGTTTTTCCTTCCTAATGGTAGAAGATGCTGACATCTGGAGCACCTATGAAAGCCTAGTGTTTAATGGTGGAATATTTTCTGGGTTCCTGGAACCATAGCCACCTCCTAGCCAGCCTTCAATGAGAAAGAAACCAGTTAACTTATCTAAAAATTAACTTGTGGATGATATCACTTATACGTGGAATCCAAAGTGTGGCGCAAAGGATCCTATCTACAAAACAGAAACAGATCACCATGGAGAACAGTGGTTGTGGTTGCCAGGAGGAGGGAGGAGGGAATGGGGTGGATTGGGAGTTTGGGTTTAGTGGATGCAAACTGCTGTATTTGGAGTGGATGTGAAATGGAGTCCTACTGTGCAGCACAGGGAACTATGTCCAATCTCTTGGGTTGGAACATGATGGAAGATAGTATGAAGAAAAAAAGAATGTACATATGCTTGGGTCACTTTGGTGTGCAACAGAAATCAAAGAAACATTGTAAATCAACTATATTTTATTTAAAAAATTAACTTGTGGATCTTTTTTTGCTACCGCAGCAAATCCTTCTCCCTACCTAGTGCACTACAATTAGATGAACTGCAGTGCAAGAACTTTGGGGGATGGTTTTTGGCTTAAATACAGAAAAAACAAAAACAAAACCACTTCACTTGGTGAGCTGGCCTAATGATATAACAATTATCTATACAACTGTTAAAACTTGAGAGGACACTACTTATTTACATGCCTTAAAAAGCCCTCTGAATAGAATGCTATATTGTTGACCCTTGAACCACGGAGGGGTTAGGAGCGCCAACCCCTCTGTAAAGTTGAAAATCTGCCTATAATTTACTGTCAACCCTTTGTGTACAGCGTTCCTCTGTATTTGCTGTTTTGCATCCACAGATTCAATAAACTGTGGACTGTGTAATGCCGTTATTATTTACTATTGGGAAAAAATCTGCATGTAAGTGGATCCACCCAGTTCAAACCCCTGTTGTTCAAGGGTCAACTGTACCTGCTCATTAGGAGCAGTCCTGGGGTAAATTTCAGCAGCACATAATCTGAACCAAAATTATGGCTTCTTTCTCACGATGATACTATAAGAAAAGATGGAATTCTCTAGAGTGTTTGCAGTACAATACATGCCCTTAGGGACTGCACATTAGATTTTTCCTTTATATATCAGCTGGTGTAGAAAATGTATAGATTTTACAGTTCTAAACAATAACAAAACATTTATGTAATTCAGTGAAATTTTTAGCATAAACAAAAGAATTTAATAATTACTTTTATTTTATTATTTGTGCAATTAATAATTCATAAAAATTAACTTGCGTGTGTGCTACCCTTAACCTCATTGTCTCTGCCTATGTATCATTTACCTGAGGGGGAACTGAAACACACAGAATGGTCTTTCTGGAGTCACACAGGCAGTGAGCAGTAGAGCCATAGGTTTGACACTCACATGGGGATGGCTCAGTAGTTTTGTTTCTGTTCTCACTAGTCATGCCACCTGAGTGAAGCGAGTTGGCTTGTATGGCAGATTGTTGCTGTGATGCTCCCCCAGTGGATAACGCCTCTCTCATTGATCTTGGCTTGTCTGTGTGGCTTTCTGTGACCAATGAACATTAGCAAACAGGATCCAGCAGACATGTGAAAAGTCCTTCCTGTGTGGGGCTTGGGCTTTCTTGCTCTTGGGAACACTGCTGCTGTGCCGAAGCCTGGGATACTCACTTGAGGATATACCATGTGGAGCAGACAAGAGCTTTCTGCTGACTCTCCAGGCTAGGCCACCAGCTGATTGTAGCCGCGTGAGTGGCCACAGGCAAGACAGCCAGTGAACCAGCAAGCTGGGCCTGGCTCAAATCATAGCAAAAAGATGATTGTTCTTTTAAGTCACCAACTCTTGGGGTGGTTTGATTCACAGAAATAGTAAAGTGGTACAGCTTGCAAATTTGAGGCAATTGTGGTATACTTTCCTATAATCTGGTTATCAATAGATAAAATTTCTACCTCATTCTTTGTAACTACCCTATCTTTTCTCTGAGGCTCTGTTTAGTACATTGAATTTCATTATTTATTTTTAATCTTATTTGACTTAAAAATCTTTCAAGAAACTAAATATTAATTTAGTTTAGTTTAAGTCAGTGCAGATCTTAAAACTGCTTACTTAATTCATTGAGCTCTACATTCCTAATATGTACACTTTTTACATCAATATTTTACATCATAAAAAACAGAAAAAAATGTCACCTAGAAAGTAATCAGAAAAAGGAGAATTTAGCACAATATTCACTAAGCCAGTAGTTGGTCACTTTTTAAGAGCGGTATCTCATGGTTTTAGTCTGAGGGTGGTTATTTGTTTTGCTGACTTGAGGAAGACGAGTCAACCAAACTGGTTGACTTTTATGGAATGACAGTAAAGATTATGTTGCTATTCTGTGACCATCAATTCTTCTGACAGTAGGAGCCATCTCAGAAATATAAAGAAAATCATGTAGGTGGTATGAAATATTGCCCCCTTCCACTACTGCCATGCTGTCTTTGGTATATAACATCATAGGATCTTGATTACTGTACTGAATCCTTAAACATGAGTAAAGCTATGAAAAATTGTGTTGAAAATTTACAGGGCATTTTGGTTTTAATTTGATGTCTTTTTAAAAAAGTAAAATTATATGCTACAGAACAGTGATGAAAAATTCAGTGGGTGTAAGATTAGTTCTGAGAACCAAGCTCCTGATAACTCTTTCAGCCCCATCAATGTTCAGTAACATTATAACAGGCACAAAAGGGTGGATAATTTATTTTCTTTGAAAGTCTAAAAAGGTCAGTGTCTGCCGATGTTCGAACTCTACATGGCTTGCATGTCCTAATAATAGTTGAGTCTTTTCACTGAATCTATTCATAATAACATGTCATTTGATCAAGTCAAAATGTAAATAAGACTAAATGAAATGTATGTTTCTATCTTTCTCTTTGATTTGCTCTCTCTGTAATTTTCTCTGCATTATTCCTATTATTCCAGTTTTGTATGTGTGTATGGCTAAAATGAGCATTGACTTAAAAACAAATCATATCATTTTGAGCCAAACCTTCTGCAAAATAATCACTGAAGTTTTGATAGTGTGACCTGCAGATTGCAATGTTCTTTGCTTATATTACAATGTTTTTATTATGTGTTATTATTACTATATACAATAATACATTATTAGTATCTTCCTATAGACGAGGAAACATATCCAGAGAGTTAAATGACTTGTCCGAATTCCCACAGCTAGCAAGCAGAAGAAATGGTGCCCAATTCCAGGCTTGCTGGTCCAAAGTCACATGGTGGGTTCTTTTCCTTAATGCCGTCTTTGTGAGGTCGACGCCATAGTTCTTGTTCAGTCTACCCCTACTTCTTCCCAAAACTAAATGACTCATATCCCTGCCTGCCTGGAGTATTGGAGAATGAGAGCTGGCAGCTGAGTCAGCAAATCCCCTTTGGGATTTGCTCCAGCCCAAGAAGAGCACAGCCTACCCCAGATCACACCCCTTGGGAGGATGTCAGTCCACATCCAATTACTAGTTGATACAAGAGTATAAAAGCCTGTCACTCCCCCTAGTTCTGGACCACTCGTAAGAACCATTCTAACTGTGGAGCTTCCATGCTGTGATTGGCCAATGCCTTTATTGCCAATACATCACAGTTTATCTTCTTTCACTGCCAATCCGGGTATGGATCCAAAGAGCACCTGCCCGTGAAATGACTGTACAAATCTCTGTCCTAGGGTCTGCTTCCTGGGGAACCCAAGTGAACTTATTTTTCGTAGTATTTGTAGTATTTTGTAGTGAACTTTTTATGTTTCCTACACTACAAGCATAGTGTATTTTATGCTTTCTTAAAACTGTGCTCATTCAGTCAACAAAAATTGAGTGCCCACTCTATCAGCCAGAAATGAATTATGAGGAGTTCCCACTGTGGCACAATGGGATTGGTGGTGTCTTGGGAGTGCTGGCATATAGGTTTGATCCTGGCCTGACACAGTGGGTTAAGGATCTGGTGTTCCTGCAGCTGTGGCTTATGTCTGAACTGAAGCTTGGATCTGAACCCTGACCCGGGAACTCCATATGATGCAGAAAAGCCAAAAAAAAGTAAAAAAAAAAAAGAATTATGAAAGATAAACCACTCTATTTTCAGCAAAAATGGATTTAATACAACTCTTGGGTCCTTTCAAAACATTGGAATTACTGACCACCATCTTTGCTACAGTCAAAAAGCAGCAGATCGTTATGTTGCAAATCTCAACTATGTAGAATTTTTATTTAAAAAAGCATTTAAAAAGAGAAAATGAAGAATCAAGAGGACTCGTCTAATTGATGAGTGCAGATCTCAGAACCTTAGGTGTAATTCCAACTTCAGAAATCAACGCAAGCACCAGTGGCTCCAAAGCCACATCAGATCTACTAGTCTGCGCCAGCAAAATTCCCACACCTTACACAATCTCTCCTTCAGTTCCCATCTAATATAATTTTAGTTTCAAATATATGCATGCGTGTGATTCAAGAATATAAATCACATCTATAAAATTACCTGGAATGTGTCCCTGAAAATTTTTTTCTTTCTTTAAAATTTTGTTTAGATCTCTGCTTTTTGCAGTACAAGAAGTCACCCTCGAAGGGAATTGGGACAGACGAAGTATGAGCCAGTCTACTGTATCTACCACACACAGTGTTTGCCTTCACCAGGCTTATATTTTTTTAAATATATAACCAAAAATAAACAGATAAAACGACTTTGTAACACTCTTAGATAACCAGTTAGTTTTTAGAAAATCAGCAAATTTTAAAAATGAAAACTTCAGGTTTAGCAAGAGCCTACACAATTTATTCCTTGTAGTAATTCATATAATAATGCCAATGTGATACAGTTTATACTATTTATCAATGGTTGTATGAGTTGGGCCTTGGAGGACAGTCTGCAAGTTTTGACATGTGCTGTCACTTTTGAAAGAATTCTGTGGACTCAGCAAAACTGACTAAATTTGAGGATTTATGCTATGGAAATTAAACTTGATTATAGCTTGACTTAACTCACATTTCTCCATATTTTAGATGTGAAAAGGTTAAGACTGAAGAATACAGACTATAGATTATTCTATCCAAGAACTTTATATTTTTATAATAATAATAATAATAATAATAATAATAATAATAAGGAAAGAAGCTCTTTTTATTGGGTAAGCCTGAGCAAATAATACAAAATTGAGTGTAGAACACTGATGCATAATCTGTTTTTGGTTGAAGACTCTTTTGAGAATAGTAAAAAGTTTATAGTAAAAGCTATAAACTCGTTATTCCAGAAATGAAGAAGTGTACACATAATGCCTATGTACACTATACAAAATACCTCACAGATATCTGGCTCACAGACTCTTTGAACTCAGATCTCCTAAAGTCCTTTGAACTTGGCTTACAAAGTTCTACTCTCTAGTGGCAGGCTCTCTGAAATTTCTGAGGATTTTGTGTTTTTATTTCTCAAAAAGTAATACATGTACACGCCCGAGATACATACACATGTATGTCTATATATCCTTTAAGTCATGTACAATACATAATATGTACATATATCATATGTGTGTCTTTTTAATTCATGTGTAAATGTATCCTACTAAAGATCATGCTGGCAAAAAAAAAAAAAAGTGTAGCCTAATTTAGTTGTCTCTAAATTGTTACTCTGTACTCCCATCAATAAAACCGTTTTTGAGGGTGTTACTCTCAGTTTTCCAAGGGGCAGAGAATTATTCCATTTGTCTCTCTGTTTACCTGTTTTACAAACTAATGAAATAGGGGTGGATTACGTAATATCAACTGAGTAGTGCTCTGATCTTGAGTAAGCCATGAATCTATTTTAGTCTTCATGTCGTCATCCACAAATTTGTTTCATAATGTGATTGTATCCTGTTTGCTGCTAAGATTTTGCAGTTATTTGATTTCCTACTAAAATTTGGGATTGGATTTATTGGATTTTTTGTATGGTTTCAGGATTAGAGCAGGCCCTGCTGTACATTATGCCGCATCGCTATAAGATATTCAACTAAAGGAAAAGGGGTATTCCTTATGCTCAGCCCACATAATGAATGAATGAATGAATGAATGTACTTCTCTATGGGAGTAAATATAACCTCTTTAACTCATGGTGATGATGATAACTCGTGGGGGTTTGACACAGAGCAGCGTAGAATAGTGATGATACCCCACTGGACACTGTCTGTCTTTCATCCTAAATTTGCTGAAGGAACAGAGTGGGTAAGAAACAAATAGAATGGCTGCTGCTAAATGTGCTTAGGCATGGAAATTTACGGGGAGGGGCCTCAAAGACACTGATTAGCCAGGAAAGTATTAATAATCAGAATGACCATAATAACATTAGCTTAGGACATGGGTACCGGTGTGCAAAGCTTAAGACTATCTGTGCCTGGATCTAGGAGTAGATTCAGAAAACTTGGTTCATTTTGTTATTATTATGGGGCAGAGAACAAGGATTTAAAATGCTAGGTCGCCAGTCCAAGAGGAGAGTGCTGGAATGAGAAACAGTATGACATTTGATAACAGGGCAGGTTGTTTAAGTGGGAGTCAGCATTGGTGGCTTTATAATTCGCTGTTTCATTTCTGTGTTTGGCTTCTGCTTCAGCCAGCTGGCATGAAGGGACCCTCTGATGTTTTGAATCAAGAGGAGAATAAAACTTACTCAGACCTTACTACCGATAACCTGAACGTTTTGAATTTGGTTCAAGCAAGAGAAATGTGTACTTTGGATCTACTTTTTAATAGTGGTGTTATGTTGGCTGAATTGAGTCTCCATTATAACTTGGGAATTTATTTGTGAAGTAGTGCCTGGATTTAAGAACAGCAATATATACCTACAGAAGGAAATTGTTATCGCAACTGAAAGCCATTGGCATCCATGAACAATGGCTGCTTAAAAAGAAAATGTCTGTTGGCAAGTAATAGAAACTGTTCAATTTTTACAGAAGGATTAAGCAGCAGTTCTTCTTTATAGCTTCACTTTATTAGATTGGATTTACTACTTGAATTTAGTCATTGTTATACAATCATGAAAAAGAGGAAATACTACATATCCTTTGTCTTTGAAGTGATGTCTGTTTTTTCTTTAATTTTTCCATCAAAGTGTAATGCATAACAGATTTTATATACATAAAATCTTGTGTTCAGTTCCATTATTTTAATATATTAATCCTACTTTTGTAACCAGCACCCAGATCAAGATGTACAATATCGCTGGTGACTTCCCTTGTATTCTCCTAGACATCACCTTCCCGACTACCCTAAAGAGAAGGACAATTTTGACTTTCATCACACAGATTGTTTTTCCTGCTTAGGACATTTATATAAATGTAATCATATAGTATATATTTTCATATCTGGCTTCTTTCACTGAACTCCATGTCTGTGAGACTATACGTGTTACTTGTAGAAGTAGATTACTAATGTTCACTATCATGCAACATTCCCCTGTCTGAATATTCTATAATTATTTGTAGTCTTCTATTCATGAATTTTTGGGTTGTTTTCAGTTTTCACTATGTTGAATAATGATGTTAATTTATGTGCACGCACAGTGCACATATACATACACAGTGCATAGATATACACATTATGATATATAGTGTATTTTCTGTGTCATAAGGTATTTTTATCTTTTGCTTTAGGAGATACTGTGAGACAGCTTTTCAAAGAGATTGTGCCAATTTATATTCTCGCTGGCATTTCTGGTAGGTGTATAGTGATATCATTGGGTATATGTGCATATATGTGTTTGTGTGTGTTTCACTTCATCTCTTTTTGTTAACTTTCATTTTTAGAATAGTTTTAGATTCATAGCAAACCAAGAGGAAGGTACGGAAATTCCTCATATATCCTTGGCTTCCTCATGTGTATAGGCTCCCCAATTATCAACATGCTCTATCACAGTGGGGCATTTATTACAACTGAAGACCTGCATTGACACATCATAATCACCCAGAAGCCATAGTTTAGATTAAGGTTCACTCTCGTTATTGTACATTTGGACAAATGTATAATGACCTGTATCTATCATTCTAATACAATATGGAATATTTTCACTGCCCTAAAAATCCTCTGTGCTCTGCCTCTTTATCCTTACCCCTGAACCCTTGGTAACCATTGATCTTTTTACTATTTCCACAGTTTGACCTTTTCCAGAATGTCATGTGATTAGAATCATATAGTGTGTAGCGTTTTCATATTAGCTTCTTTCCCTTAGTAGTATTCATTTAAGGTGCCTTCATGTCTTTTCATGGCTTTTTAGGTCATTGTTAGAACTGAATGATATTTCATTGTCTGAATACCACAGTTTATTAATCCATTCCCTATGGAAGGACATATATGTTGCTTTCAAATTCTAGCAATTCCAGCTGTGTGCAGGTTTTTGTGTAGACAAAAGTTCTCAATTCCTTTGGGTAATTGCCAAAGAGAGCAACTGTTGGATTTTATGCTAAGAGAATGTTAATAGGATATGAAACCACAGAACTGGCTTTCAAGGTGTTTGCGCCACGTTGCTTCCCCACTAGTAATGAATGAGCGTTCCCATTCTTCCACATCCTTGCTAGCATTTGATCTTGTCAATGATTCAGATTTTGACCATTCTACTAGGTTTGTAGTGGTATGTCACTGTCGTTTAATTTTTCATATGCCATGATGTCGAAACCTTTTTATATGCTTACTTGTCATCTGTCTTCTTTGGAGAGGTGTCTTCTTTGGAGAGGTGGCCCATTTTTTAATAAGTGCTTCATTTTCTTATCATTAGATTTTTAAGATCTCTGTGTATTTTGGATATCAGTCCTTTATCAGATGTATCTTTTGCAAATGTTTTCTCCCAATCTGTGACTTGTGTTCTTATTCTTTTGACATTGCTTTTCACAGAAACTTTGATTTTAATAAAGTACAGCTTATCAATTATTTCTTTCCTGGATTGTGCCTTTGGTGTTATATCTAAAAAGGCATTATCATATTCAGTTGTTCTAGTGACATTTGGTCTTTTGTCAGAAATCAGTTGACTGTATTTATGTTGGTCTATTTCTAGGTTGTTATTCTGTTCCATTGCTCTACTAGTTTATTCTTTCTTGATTACTACAACTTTACATTAATACTTCTAGTCAGATAATGTGAGTCCTTTGTTCTTCTTCAACATTATTTTGGTTTTTTTGCCTCTCCATCTAAACCTTAGAATCAGGTTGTCAATATTCACAAAATAACTTGCTGAGATTTTGATTGGATTTGTATTGAATCTGTAGATCAAGAGTTGGGAAGAACTGACATCTTGACAATTATGAGTCTTCCTATCCTTGAACATGGTCTATCACTTATTTAGTTCTTCTTTGATTTAATTCATCAGAGACTTATAATGTTCCTCATGTAGATTTTGTGCATATTTGTCTGATCATGATTTTACTTTGCATGTGTCTGATGGCTAATGTTATTTATCACTCTTTTATGTGTTTATTAGTCATTTGGATATCCTCTTTGTAAAATGCTTATCCAAAGGTTTTGCCTATTTTTTTTCTATTGGATCATCTAGCTTTCTTTTTATTGAGTAGTAGAAGTTTTTTTATATATTCTGTTTATTTTCCTATAAAATAATGTATATTTAAGAGATTAATCCCTTGTCAGTCACTTCATTTGCAGATATTTTATCCCATTCTGTGGGTTGTCTTTTTGTTTTGTTTATTGTTTCCTTTGCTGTGCAAAAGCTAGGAAATATGAGGCAGGAGGGGTAAATTAGGGGGTTGGGATTGATGTGTATTCATTACTATATATAAAATAGATGGGTTACAAGGACCTACTGTATAGGACAGGGTAATCTACTCGATACTGTGTAATAACCTATATGGGAAAAGAATCTGAAAAATAATGGATACATGTATATGTATAACTGACTTATTTTGCCATACACCTGAAACTAACACAATTTTCTAAGTCAACTATACTCCAATAAAATTTATTTAGGAAAAAGTATGTAGCAAATATTTTCTCCCTTTCTGCCTTTTAAACTGCCTTCATAGACTTTTTTGATAAACAGAAGACCTTAATTTCTATGAGGCACAAATAATTAGTATTATCTTAGGCTAGTAATTTTTATTTCCTCTTTAAGAAAACTTTACTATATTAGTCATAAAGATATTCACATACATTATCTTTTACAACCCTTATTGTACTGTAGTTCACACTTAGTACTTCACTTCATCTGGAATCAACTTTGGTGTATTGAGAACATAAGGATTAAGATTCATTAACATAGCTTCTTTTCCTACTTCAATTCAATGTTACCCTAAGCTGATGGCTGTATATATGACTCTGTTTCTGGACTCTTTATTGAATGTCATCAGTTTTTTTTTAATTCTTGTGTCAGTATCATGAAATATTATTGTGATTTTTTGCTAAGTATTGCTATCTGGGGCTGTAAATACTCTGACTTTATTTTTATTCAGATTGCCTTTCCTCATCTTGGCCTTTCTGCATTTCCACATGAATTGTAAACTTATAAATTTATATAAAAATAATGCTGTGATTTTAATTGGGATTGTATTGCATCTGTATAATTTGAGGAAAAATGGATGTATCTGCCGTTCTTAGTAAGCTCTTTATATAGCTCCTCAGTTTTTCACAGTAATATTTTATAACTTTATATATAAGAATCTTGTGAATTTTTCAATATATATTATAAATTTGATGTGATCGATGCTTAAATTAATGCTTTCTTTTAGCATCTTAATTTTCTAATTGTTTTTGTCCAGCAGCCATGCTAAATTTACTTATTGAACCCATCATTTTACAGATTCTTTTAGATTTTTTTTTGGTGTGCATAATCATGGCATTTGCAAACAAAGTCTATTTATTTATTCCTTTACAAACCATATAGTTTTTATTTCTTCTTACATTATTGCACAGGCTAGTGTATCCAGTGCAAGGCTGAATAGAATTGATGAAATCAGGCTTCCTTATTTTGTTCCTAGTCTTAACAGTAAGTTTTTGATGTGTTTTTATTAAACATATTTTTCTATAGACTTTTGTAGATATCCTTTATAAGATTAAGAATCCTAGTTTGCTGAAAGTTTTTACCGTAAGAGATTACTGAGCTTTGCAAAAGCTTTTCCTGCATCTATTGAGATAATTATGCAAATTTCCCCTTTATTCTATCAATGATATGAATTAGATTGCTTGTTTTCTAGATGCTAAACTTTTCTTACAGATCTAAAATCAACTCTATTTAATGTTGTTGTATTACCATCTTTTGATCTGATTTGCTCACATTTCATTTAAGAATTTTCTACTATTTTCCTGAATGAAATTTGTCTGTAATTTTCCTTTCTCATAATATCCTTTAAAATTTTTGGAGTAAAGGCTATGCTGACCCCATAAAGTTACCTGGAGACTATTCCTTGTTTTACTGTTCTCTGAAAGTGTTGCGTAGAATTATTGTTTCTTCCTAAATGTGTGCAAAAAATTCAGTAATAAATCCATTTGAGCTAGAGTTTTTTTAGCATGAAAATTTTTAATAGCATGTTTAATTGTTTTAGTAGATAACAGGATAATCTGAATTTCCGGTTTTTTTTTTCTGTCAACTTTGATATACTTGATTATTATTTTTCCCCTGAGAAATATTTTTCCATTTTATTCAAATTAAAGAAAAATAACCAGGATCACATTTTATTATACAAAGCAAAACAGTTTAATGTATTTTATTCATTACATCAAATATATGTTATATAGTATTGATGAGGTATGTTACCAATTGGTAAACCTTAAAGCTATTTTAAGCAAATATCTTTATAATTAGTGATATATTAAGTTAAAATAATAACAAATTTTGATAAATATGATTGGTAAACTATGTCCTTCACATTTTAATAACTGAAAGCTACATAGTTCCAACAAAACCTTGTAATTTTGTTTGCAATTAGATGGTCTTAAGACTTCTTTTCTATTTCCTTGATCATACTTTTTACGGTTAAATTGCTTGCTACTGTGAAAGGCTTCTTAACAACTGGTAGTTGAATTATTTATAAAATGCATGGCTTCATTGTCTATCAGTATTTCATAAAATATATCATACTTTTATCTATTGCCTATACCCTCGCCACTGTCTAGAAATCAGATAATTTTATTGCATGTTCATTTATTATTTCTTAAACATTTAGATTAAAAAAGATTATAAATTATGTGTAATTTTTAGGAGAATTAATACAGATTCTAGTCCTCCAGAAATATCACCCTGTTGTAAAATCCCCTCAGGGCTATTTACCTTTCTCTCCTTAGAAATGGGTTCAGAGTCAAGCAAACCACAGGTAAACTCATAGGGTTGCAGTAGTGATGGTGACATGAGGTGAGAAATAGTAAGGGCAACGTTCAGGATCTAGGTCAAGAGTATTAGTGAGGGCTCCACCAATTCAAATTTAGGGTAACTTGTACGAAGCCCAGAGGCCGGGACTACACAGGCTGCTTTATTAGGAGTCTGGTTATACAAGCTCTGGGACAGCTCCCATTCTTTGTGGCTATCCAGGCAAGTCATCTCACCTATTTAGCGTGGCCGGGTAGACCAAGGAAAGCACTGACAACTGGGTGCTTTTCATTGCTAATCCTGGCCTTGACTCACTCCGTGACCTCTCTTGGTGTATTTCTCCAGCTGGAAAGAGAAGATAATAATAATGACCTATTTAACAAGGGGTGTTGTGTGGATTAACAGTTAATAACATGTTTCACAAGACAAGGGAGCATTGAGCTTGTAAATCCTAATAGAAAGTTTCTCCATACTACAAAGTAAAGTAGTGCTTCTCTTGAAGAAAACTCAATATGCCAAAACACGAACATACAAAGCAGTTGAAATAAGGTGAATTTTTTCTTGCCAGAAGTAACTTCGTTTTCTAAAAGAAGACCCACAGTTTTCCTTTTGATGATTGGTTCACCCTTGTGCATTTAAGCACTTTTATAAAATTCATCTATACCTATTCTGTTATTTTAGTGTTTAGGGCTTACAGTACATTTTTTTGGTGTGCTCGGATATGATCCTTCCCCACCCCAAATTCAAGTAAGAATAAAGATCATACAGCTGTCACCTGTCTATAATCACAGAGTGTTTGTAAAGTCAACTTATGTAAGCCTTTCTATTTGTTTCGGTTGCTTCATCATGAAGGATTCTTGTATTACTTGGGGAAATTGCATTAAATTTAATGGATTTGAATTTATGCATAGCTTTCTATCACTCTATATCACATCAGGTAATTTACTTCTACTAGTTTACCATTAAGTCAGCTGTCTGCAGACAAAATTATGTGTTTACCAAATTAGTTCTGCATACAGTGAATTGTACTTGTTTCGTAGAAAAGTTTTTAAGAAAAGTCACAAGTGTAAATGTAAAAGAACTATTAGTTTATTAAAAGAAAGACAAAAGCTAGAGGTAATTTCTAGCCACTAGAAAGTACTAGAATTCTGGAGCTGTTGACATTACCAAGGGAAGATCAAATAGAAAGACAAAAAATTATTCTGGTAAAGGAATCTGTAAATAGAAACATTAAACAAATACCTGTTTAGTAAGTTTCTTTAAGATAATCTGGAGAACAGAAAAAGGAGTGACTGAGCTTTTAGTTGAAATTTTGCCCAGGCCATAGCCTAATGTTTTCATACACTGCTATTAATAATTGTTTTCTTTTTGTAGCTATTTTTAAATTTTTATTTCTCTTTGTAGCTAAATTTATAGCTATTTTAACGGGAATTTTAAAGTATAAATACTTTATATTTTAAAGTATATATAAATACACATCTTAGTTGATCTTTAAACTACCTCTGAACTCATTAGTTCCCTTGATCTTTATAAGTTTCCTGAGTGACACAGTAAGTATATGTAATACTTTTATTTCTACTGAAGGAAAGTGAGACTCTAACAGCTTGTTCGGTTATTCAGTTTTTCATTATTTTTCCAAAAACTATTTGTGAATCCTTACTCATAGCCACACAACTAGTTAAAAATTGTACTGAAATTATCTTTGAAATGTCAGTGAAGTCACCCTCATACTGGAAAGCCATATTGCTTTCTTCTTTGTCACTGTATGTATCATCTTTGCTCATTCTCCAATGCTTTTGATCTACTTCTGGCTTCTTTCTACCACCTAACAAGATTGAGAGGGAGAGAGAGAGAATTGCCTTATATTGAGGCGATTACGAACTGCTTATTTTCTTTTGTTGTTGTTGTTGTCAGAATTTAGATATCATTTTTTTTCAAAACAACATAATTTAAGATAAACTGTAAAATTATAGTAAATCTATACTACTCTCATCATATGCAATGATTAGCTTTTTGAAAATGGAAAATAGTCTTGGGGTCAGGTATTTGCAGAAAAGACCCTGTATTTACTAGAGATATAATTTTGAAATTAATTTTGCCATGACATAATTCTTAAACTTTGACTGGAATATTCCATTCCCGTTAAACATTAAGCATGATAGAATAGAAACTTTATTTTATTTATAACTGCTCCGTTCCACTGCCAATAAGAAGCCAATATTTTATAATATTTTATCTTTAGTTTGGAATGAGTCTATATGCAATAAAAGAGGTGAGGACTGTTAGTAGAGGGCCTTCCTCAAGGACCACCACACAAATTTCATCACTCTGGTCCTGGGCCTGTGTGCTTGCGATCCTACAATTCAAAGTACAGCCCCTAAAGTAAAAGAGTATCTAGCCCCAAATGTTGATAGGGCCAAAGCCTATAGTTGAGAAACTCTGGTCTACCATGAAAGAGTTTCCAATACTTCTTTTATTATGTAATGAAATTTTTTAAAAAGTAATAAATGTCCTTTCATAAGCAAAACCTATCTCTAGATAACCTAAGTATCTGATTTTTGTATTAGTTTCTATTAAAACTACAAATGTATGACATTGGCAGTTGAGGTGGTTTCAGTTATAAGGTCACGAGTAGACAAATGTCGTTTTTATGCTGTGGTTTGATTGCTGGCGTCACTGAAGTACTATGGAATTAGGTAGCGTGTGATCTAGCACAGTGTCATCTCATGAAGAATGCACTTATCATAATGTCTCTCACACTTTGTGTGATGTTGCAAACAATCTCTTTAAGATTTAATTACATTTATAGATGGATATAATGCCTCACTCATAGAATTTCTGAGTATTACAGATAATAAATGTAAAAAGCAAAGACACTGACATATAGTGTCTAAAACATTATCTATTACTATTGTTCACTGTACAAGTTCCCATTTCTTGTAGTTAGTATTAGCATTTTACTTGCACCTTACCCAACTTTCATCAGACATTGATGGCATTTTGCTATGATTCACAAAACAAAATCTCACAAAAGCTGATAGGAATATGCCAGGGATATGATCCACTTGATTAAAAAGATTAAAGGATCAGAATGAACATCAAATTACACTCCATAAGAAAATCATATAAAATGGGAAATTGGCATGTTTTCATATCTTTGTATGAGTAGTACATACCCGCTCTAGCATCTACTGAGTTTCTAGGCCCATGTATCTGTAGTTCAAGTTATTTGAGCACCAGATGGCACTCTTGTATTCTTAATGAAATAAACACAATTGTTTTCAGCCAATTAGGGCCAGTGTTTAAATCTTTAATCAACTTCATTTTATATGAACTTCTGACACATTATAGCATTGTTTCTGTGTTATACTCACATAAGTGGAATATGCATCTAAAATACTCAGGGTACACATAGACTCTGCAACTGCAATGGAATTTAACACTAAAGTTTCTCAATGTTTTTGGGTACTGATATGATCATACCAATAGTATAGTAACATTTGAGGTGACTGAAAACAGTAGTAAGAAATTACTATTATTTTTTTGTTGGTGATATAGGCATGGTGGTTATTCTAAACTATATTATTTATGACTACATTCTGAAGTATTTATAATAAGTGAAAGTATGAATCTTTTGGGGTATATTTTAAAATGCTTCAGAAAAATGAGATGGAGTGATAGGTTAAATACAATTACCAGAAGAATCAGTGAGAATGGCTATATACGTATGTATGACTGGGCCACTTTCTTGTAAAGCAGAAATTATCACAATGTTGTAAATCAACAATACTTCAGTAAAACTTAAAAAAATGAAACAAACAAAAATAATTAGCAAGATATTGATAATAGTGAATGTTCTATAATACTACATGAGCATTCATCATGTAGCTTTCTAACTTTGTGAATTTTGAAAAATATTATAAAAGTTAAAAAAAATGTAAGTTCAAGGTATAAGACCATCTCAAGTAATCACTGTTAAATAATAGATGTGCTCAATCTTAAGGAGTTTGTGGCTTAGAGTTTTGCTTTCTAGAGTGAACTCATAGGAACTTTACATTGGTTTTTGTTAGATTAAAAAATTATTTCTTTTCTTAAAGAAGAGTTAACATCTCTTCTTCTCAAAATATTCCGACAAAATGAATAAAAAGAAATGCTTTAAAACTCAAACTCATTTTAAAAAATCAGTATCTTGATACCAAAACCAGACAAAGACACCACACAAAAAGAAAATTAGGTCAGTGTCACTGTAAATGGAGAAATCCTCAACAGAATATTAGCAAAATGAATTCAATAATACATTAAAAGACCATGATCAAGTAGGATTTTTCCCAAGGATGCAAGGATGGTTCCGCATCTACAAATCAGTCAACTTCATGCTTCACATTAACAAGGAGAGGAATACATATTATATGATCATATCATAGATGCAGAAAAGTCTTTTGAAAAATTCAACATTTATGATTTAAAAAAAACTCTCCACAAAGCGAATGTAGAGAGAATATACCTCAACATAATAAAGGCCAAACATGACAAACCCACAGCCAATATCATACTCAACAGTTAGAATCTGAAAAAGCAAGACAAGAATGTCTACTCAAACACTTTTACTCTACATAGTATTGTAAGTCCTAGCCCCAGGTATCAGACAAGAAAAAGAGATGAAAGAATCCAGATTGGAAAGAAAGAAGTAAAGCTGTCACTGTTTGCAGATGACATGATAGTGTCAATAGAAAATCCTAAAGACACTAACATAAAACTATTTGAACTGATAAATTCTGTAAAGTTACAAGATAAAAAATAAACAGAAATCTGTCATGTGTCTATACACTAATCATGAACTATCAGAAAAAGAAGTTAAGAAAACAATCCCATTTACAATTTCATCGAAAAGAATAAACCCAGGAATAAATCTCACAAAAGAGATAAAAGACCTATACCCCCAAAACTATGAAACACTGAGATAAGAAATTGAAGAGAGGAGAACTGGAAAAAGATACCATGTTCATGGATTGAAAGAATTAGAACTCTTAAAATGACCATATTACCCAAGGCAATCTATAGATTCAATGCAATCCCTGTAAAAATACCCATGGCATTTTTCACAGAACTACAATAAATAACTCTAAAATGTCTATGGAAACAACAAAGACCCTATATAGCCAAAATAATCTTGGGAAAGAACAAAGCTGGAAGAATCAATCTCCCTAATTTCAAACTATGCTGCAAACAACGTTACTGGCACAAAACCAGACTGACTTATACATCAACGGAATACAATAGGAGATTCAGTAATAAAGCCATATTTATATGGTCAATTAATGTGTGACATAGGAGGCAGAAATATACAATAAGGAAAAGACATTCTTTTCAATAGAAGGTGTTGGGTAAACTGGACAGCCACATTCAAAAGAATTAAGCCTGACTACTTTCTTATACCATATATGAAAGCAAGCTACGAGTGGATTAAAAACATAAATGTAGACCTGAAACTCCTAAACTCCTAGAAGAAAACCTAGGCAGCACACTATTTGATATCATTCTTAACAACATTTTGGGGAATCTCTCTCCTCAGGCAAGGGAAACAAATGAAAAATAAATAAAGCAAATGAGACTACATCAAACTAAAAAGCTTTTGCATAGTGAAGGAAACTCTCAATAAAATGAAAAGGCAGCCTAGTGAATGGAAGAAGATATTTGCAAATTATATATCTGTTTAGGCACCAATATCCAAAATATACAAAGAACTCATGTAAATCAACATCACAAAAACAAAAACAGAAAACTTGACTAAACATGGGCAGAGTACCTGAATAGAAACTTATACAAAGAAAACATATAGATGCTCAATGTCACTAGTCATTGGAGAAATGCAAGTCAAAACCGCAGTGAGATACTACCTCATACCTATCAGGATAGCTGTCATCAAAAAAGAAAACAAGTGCTGGAAAAGATATGGAGAAAAAGGAACACATACACAATGGACTATTATTCAGCCATAAAAATAATATAGTATTGGAATTTGTTACAAAATAGATGGATCTAGAGAATATTATGTTAAGTGCTGTGAGTCAGAGAAAAGTACTGTATGATCTCACTTATATGTGAAATCTGAAACTCATAAAACAGTGTGAAAACAGACTGATAGATATGATATTTGCTGAAGGGAAGAGTGGTTGGGATGGGGTTGAAAGATGTAAAGCAGATTAAGAGGTACAAACCTCCTAATGAAATAAGCCATGGGGGTGTAATATGCAATGTAAGGAATATAGTCAATATTTTTGCTATATTTGTATAGAGGACTTTGTATGGGGACATATGCTTTCTAGATTTACAATAGTGATCACTTCATAATTTATGCAAATATCAAATCACTATATAGTATACCTGAATCTAATAAAAATAGAGCAATAAATTAAATTTAAAATTTATTACCATAGGAATTAGGAGTATATCATTGATTTCAGAATAAGTTTTGACTGAGAACCAGGAAAAAGAAGGAGGAAGTTGACTAGGGAACCTGTCAAGAGAAGACATCTGGGTGTAGCAACAGGCAGGGCACCATGATAGTATGAGCCTTTGCGGATGCCTGAATGAACAAAAGGAAGTGTGGAATGTGGAAAATGTAGCATTAAATGTTTATTTCACCGTAATTTTGCTCATGATGTATGTCTGATGATTTGGGGCATAGTAAAAAAGACAACTATATCTTAAATTAATATTAACTCAAGTCTGTAAAAGTATCCCCAAATGTATTAGAATAATGAATTCCTAGGCAGACAAATGTAAAGAAGACTATAATAGAGCATTCTAAGAGAATAGGGAAGAATGAGATACTATAGATAATACCTCTGTGGGGAGAAGTAGGCACTCAGTAGTAAATCTGGTTTGTATCATAATAACTGACATTTCTACTACTTTTAAGTAATATTTACTTTGACTAATCTGACTCTTAAAAAGTCACAAAATTAATTACTGTAATTTACATCCCTCAAACCTTGCACAATTTCAGGCATGTAGAAGTTCAATAAATATATGTTGATTGAGTAAATGAATGAATATAAATTACATAATAAACACGTGTCATCAATTTTAAATGGTCATTCTAGATACTGAAAAAATAACTCAGATTTCATATTTAACCCAGCAATCCCACTCTTGGGCATATATCCGGACAAAAGTCTCCTTGAAAAAGACACTTGCACACGCATGTTCATTGCAGCACTATTCACAATAGCCAAGACATGGAAACCCAAATGTCCATCGACAGATGATTGGATTAGGAAGATGTGGTATATATACATGATGGAATACTACTCAGCCATAAAAGGAATAAAATAATGTCATTTGCAGCAATATGGATGGAATTAGAGACTCTCATGCTGAGTGAAGAAAGTCAGAAGGAGAAAGACAAATACCGTATGATATCACTTATATCTATAATCTAATATACTGCACAAATGAACCTTTCTACAGAAAAGAAAATCACGGACTTGGAGAACAGACTTGTGGTTGCCAAGGGGCTGGGGGAGGGAGTGGGATGGAAGGGGGTTCTGGGGTTAACAGTTGTAGACTGTTATTGCTTTTGGGATGGAAAAGCAAGGAGATCCGGCTGAATAGCACTAGGAACTATGTCTAATCACGTGACGAATCCATATATGTATGTGTAACTGGGTCACCACGCTGTGCAGCTGGAAACAATAGAAATCTGTAAACCAGGTATAATGGAAAAAAAAGATTTCATATTTAATAAAATATTAATTTTAAATGAGTCATGAGAGAAGTGAGTTAATTTATGAAAATTTTTAGGTTAACTCTGAAAAGAGAATAAATAGAACCTACTGCTTTCTGGGGGTATGTGGTTCTCTTTCAGATAAATTTGTTTTTATTTTCTCCCGAGTGTATTTTCAAGTTGAACTGTAGAGATTCTTTTCTATTTCAGAAGAAAACTTTGCTGAGGCAAGAAAAAAATTAGGCTAATTTTTTCTGCATTTCAAAACCTTTTTCTGAGAGTCCAAACAGAAAAAAATCAATTAACAAATCCTTATCCCAGCCACCATACATACGTGTCTTAAGCTTTTTGGAGACATTAAACATTAGAGCCTCTGTTAATTATAAGCCACATTTATTTCTCTAGTAATAAATGAATCACAAATGCATCATTGGGTCATTTTTAATGAGAAAGAAAATATTACGTACTGAAATCCATACAGTTCCTCCAGAAGTTTTTTCTCCCCAATTATTTATTAAAATTAAAATGTAAAATGTAAAATAAAATATAAAAATTACAGATAAACAGAATTAGCTGTATGAAAAAAATTAAAAGATAGAATATAATTTTGACAAAGTATATGAGTAAAGTAAGAGAGTAGTCTCAGAGTTTTAAGTGTGGCATATTATTTTATTTTATTTTTATTCTTTTTAATTATTATTTTTTTCTTTTTATAGCCACACCTGCAGCATATGGAAGTTCCTGGGCTAGGAAGTAAATCAGAGTTACAGCTGCAGGCCTACACCAAAGTCACAGCAATGTCGGATCCTAGCCAGATCTGTGACCTATACCACAGCTTGCGGCAATACACAGATCCTTAACCTATTGAGCAATGACAGGGATCAAACCCACATCCTTGTGGATACTATGTCAGGTTCTTAACCTGGCTGAGCCACAACGGGAACTCCAAGGCAGATTTTATTTTCACTTCATAATTTGACTAGTTACTTTAAGTACTTTTTTAAGAAGATGATGAAACACATCAAGCTCTATTTAAAGTTACTTTATATCTCATACAGTGGAGAGATGTCATAAAAACAGTATGTTTTTTAAAATTTTAATATGTAAAAGTAATGCATCGTTAAGTTATAAATACAATCAAAGGGCAGAAATTTGTGGCTCTAAGATCTAAGATTTAATTCATTTTATAGAAGACAATAGAAAGCAAATGAAATATTCACAGCCATTTTATTATGGATAAATACTTGAATTAATTTGGGGGGATTTTTTATTTATAATTCAGGAAGAAATTTAGAAGATTAAAAAGAAACAAGCTTTGAACCTATTGCTCAGTACACTGTCCAAGACTTTTTTCACAAATAATAGTTAAACTTAAAAAAAATAAATACATAGATATTGAGAAATATTCCACAATTTGATTTTGAAAGTTAAAGGAACAAAGTTGAAATTAAAAAGAAAACACAAGGAGTTCCCACTGTGGTGCAATGGGATTGGCAGCCTCTTGGGAGTGCTGGGTCACAGGCAAGTTCAATTCCCAGCCAGGCCCAGTGGGTTAAGGATATGTCGTTGCTGCAGCTGTGGCTCAGGTCTCAACTGCCGCTTAGATCTGATCCCTGGCCCAGGAACTCCACATGCTGCTGAATGGCCAAAAAAGAGGAAAGAAAAGAAAACACAAAATATCTATCCATTGCTGCCATTTGGTTCTCCCACCATGGAAAATAAAATCTCCACACCTAAATTAACCTTTTCTGTCTTTAGCTCTCTTTTGGTTTTGTCCCTTTGTTTAGCTTCTTCCTAAGAAAATGCAAGTCAATAAAGGCCTCATCCCAGAAGAGCTCCTGAGAATGAATAAGCATTTTATTTATTCAACAAAAATGGATTTCTTAAGAAACACGATACTGCTTTTAAAAGAGTTCCCATCTTGGCACAGGGGAAACCAATCTGACTAGGAACCATGAGGTTTCTGGTTCGATCCCTGGCTTTGCTCAGTGGGTTAAAGATCTGGCGTTGCTGTGAGCTGTGGTGTAGGTTGCAGACACAGCTCGCATTCTGTGTTGCTGAGGCTGTGGCGTAGGCCAGCAGCCATAGCTCTGATTGGACCCCTAGCCTGGGAAACTCCATATGCTGCCAGTGTGGCCCTAAAAAGCAAAAAAAAAAAAAAAAAAAAAAAAAAAGTCTATTTTAAATCTATCAGTAGATAAAATTGGTGATTATAGAATCATAGAATTTCCAGATTGATGGGAAACTTAAAGATAGAAAGTTACGTGATATGTATCTATGGGACATCCTCATGGATACTAGTCAGGTTCATTACCACTGAGTCACAACAGGAACTCCCCGATCCTACAATTTCTGACGTGAGATTATGAAAACCATGTCTGTGACTCATTATTCCTTATAGACAAGGAAAGAACTTTTTGTTTGGGGAGAAAGGTTAGACACATTTTAGTAGTCATAATGACCTTTCTTAGAACATGGCAGGCTTTTAAAATTGGAAGGGATCATTTAGTGATGTTTTTAGACAATGTTTCCGTAGGTTAACTTCTAAGATCCGTCAGGATCTCCTATAAATGATGCTACATTTTTTAAAATATCTTTTAAATTATTTTAAATTGGTAAAGAGACGTTCCTGCTGTGGCTTAGCCAGTTAAGAACCCAACTAGTGTCCATGGGGATGTGGGTTTGATCCCTGGCCTTGCTCAGTGAGTTAAGGATCTTGTGTTGCCACAAGCTGCAGTGTAGGTCACAGATGCGGCTTGGATTTGGTGTGGCTGTGGCTGTGGCTGTGGCATAGGCTGGCCACTGCAGCTCTGCTTAGCCCCTAGCTCTAGGAACTTCCATACGCCATGGGTGTGACCCTAAAAACTAATGAATTCATTAGTTAGGGAATAATTAACTATAGTAAAATACATGTATTAAATCATTTATCATAAAAATATTTGAAGACCTTGATACCAAAAAAGTGTCTACTTCCGCAATCATCTTGACTCCTTTTTGTCTAGTTCTTAATTTTTTATGCTTTATTTAAAAATATATATTTGGCCCTCTTGATTAAAAACAAAAAGTAATCAGTTCAGTTCATAGCAGTACAGTGATTTTTGCCTTTCATTTTTTTTTAAACTTCAGACCTATCTATATTTGTGTACATTGCCATAGCATACATATGTGCACCACTCTTACTGAATGGCAGACAGAGTTCAGATGTATCCACTCTCAGCAGATTCTTAACCTGAGTTGATGAAGAATTCAATAACAAGTAAAATGCAAACATGTTCTCAAAATAGTGTTCCACCAAAGTGTGAGATCTTGGTGTACATATTGCAACTGAGACACTAAGTGACTATTTGACTCTCTTTGCTAAGTATCTGTTAAATAAATATAACAATTTGAGCTTTTTCTGATTAAAATAAGCAACTTTAACTTGCCTTTCTTAGATCTGCAACATTACCGCATCCCAAGAGGAAATGTATCTTCATTTTTAGTAAAATGAAAAAACTGTCTTAAGACTGTTTGACAAAGATGGCACTCTTAACTGAAAAATAAGATGGTTGTGAACCATATCTCTGAGTATCTCCATAAGATTTCCATCTGAAACAAGAATTTATGCTGAATCATGAACATGTTCAGGTCAATGATTCTCTCCATGTGTAACAAATTAAAGAATGACAAAAGATTGTTGGGTAGAATTAGTGATTCAAGTTTGATGACCTGTTTCTCTTTGCTTAACTTCCGGTTCTACCCAGTTTTCTCTTGAGCAGACCAAGTAAGAAACCAGTCGTGTGGAGTGAAGAACTCCAACTCTGGAACCAGTTTTCCTGAGTTCAAATCCTGGCCCTGCCCTTTACTAGCTAACCCTGGACAGACTGCTTCACCTCTGCCTAATCTGCTTATTTGTGAAACAGAGTTAATGCATTGTTGGGATCTTATGGTGATTAGTGAATGGACGTTAATAAAACTTATGGAACAGGGTTGAGTAGCGAAATCTCGCTTCTCTTCTGGTGTCTTTTCTTTAATAATCACACAGAACACCTAACTTCTGACACTTCTGGTCACCAAATGTAGGGGGTTATTTTCCCTCCCCAAGCAGTTCTCTGCAACACCAGCTGAGCATCCTATAATTCAGTTCAGGTCTGACCCTGTCTACCTGAAGTTAGCCTCAGATATGACGAATTACCAGCTTAATCCCACAAGACTGCCTGTCCACATTTGAAATGCCAAGTTCAATCCCAAGTGGTCATCTGTATTTCTCACACACTGGCTGTAAACCAGGTACCCATGACTCCCTCCTCGAGTTCAGTAATTCCTAGAATAGTTTGCAGAACTCGGAAACATTTTATTTACTAGATCATTGGTGTTTTATAAAAGAATATAATTCAGTAACACCCAGGTCTAGGAGATGAACGGGTCAAGGTAAGGGAGAAGGGCACTCCCCCCATCTCCATGTGTTTAACAACCTGGAAGCTCTCTGAACCTGTATTTTGGGGATTTTAGGAAGCCATTGTCACATAGGCATGATTGATCATTACTCCATTTCCAGCCTTTCTTCCTCCTCTGGAGAATGGAGTGGTGGGTGTGTGGTGGGGGGTGGGGTATGATTGATAAAAATTCTGAGCTTCTAATCATGGCTTCTTGGTCTTTTTGGTGCTCAGGCCAGACACAGGAGCTCACCCAGAGTTGCCTCTTTAGAACAAAAGACACTCTTATCACCCAGGAAATTCCAAGGGATTTAGAAGCTCAGTGTCAGGAACCAGAGTCAAAGACCAAATATTAGAACAAAAGATGTTCCTGCTCTTATCACTTAGGAAATTACAAGGGTTTTGGACCTTTGTGCCAGGAACTAGGGGCAGAAACCAATGCATGTATTTTCTATAACCTCACAGGGTCGTCACGTAGTGAGTGCCACACGCCGCTTGTTATTTAAGCAAAATAAATAAATATAGACTTTTTAATGGCTATTGCAATTGTGGGGTAAGGGTTAAATATTTTCACTTTGTAGCTGCTTGTTTTTACAAATCAGTATTTTCTCCCATATTTCTAATGATTAAGTTTTTTAGAGAGTTTGCATTTTTCAAATGATAGTGCTGTAAAATTAGGTCTAATCCATGGACAAAAGTGCAGTTATTTTACATTTGGACCAAGTAAACATGCCACTTATTCTTACATGTATAGCATAAAAATTATGTTGTCTAAAAAAAGATGAGCTTCATAAAGTTTCTCTTCTTATATTGCTAAAAATCAATACATTTTCTTTAACTTTTCATTAGGTTATAGAAATTCTCAAGTGTTAAGTGTACTGTACTCAAACATACATAAATTGAGAAACAATGTGCATAATCCTGGCACTCAGAACTTGTGTTGTCAAAATTTTTGACCTTGAACTCTACAACATAGAGCTTTGAAATTTTTTCAAGTATAAAATACAACTTTTGATAGTGTAGAACTGTAATCTTAGTATTAACAAATCCTATCTGATTATATTGGTTTGAATTGTCGTTTTAAGTTTTGCGATTCTCTTACTCAGAATACTTAAACTTTAAAATAACAGGATGTGTTTGAATATTCGGAAGAACATTATTATCTAGGGCTCTCTAAAGAAATTGGAGTGATTTTTTCCCCCTAATTCTGACATGTCAGTCACTCAATAGACCTTTTTTTCCTGTCCTTCTTTGCCAAAATCCACTATTTCTAGCTTGCTGGCTCTCAATTAGCCCTCAAAAGCTGAAATCCTACCCTGAATAAACTGTCAATATTTATTTTATAAGACTCCTACTTTTATATCAGAATGGTTGATAATGTGGTAGAGAAGAGAAATCTCAAGAGTGCTAATTAAATATCAAGAACCCAAAGCTATTTAAGATGCAGTTTTCTAAATGACACACTTCAGTTGGCCTTGAACTCCTTTAAGTTTCCAGATTCAATACTTCTGAGCCTCTTTGTCCACTCAAATATCCAAGAGGTACTGACTAGGACAGACCCACCAGTGAGGTTTTAGCTCTCATGTGAGTTCTGAATGGACTGGGCAAGAAAACATCAGCCACAACCCTGTATCTCATTCAGACCAGAAGTTCATGTTGCCTTTGTTCTGCAGCTCTCTGGAGAATGTTATCCTTATAAAGCCAAAGTATGCAAACAAGTCTACTTTAATGGGCTTCGGTAGTTGATTTGGGGTTAGTTTCCCTTACTTCATCATTTCTAAAAGGTACACGTTGAAACACCATGAAATTGAATGAATGTGTTGCTCAATTTTGGTTTAAAAAAGGTGGTTTATTTTAGGGAACTGGGCTCCAACTGGATCTTGGTTAGAAGGATGGATGTAAAAGTACATTAACTAAAGACTTGCCTGGGAAGTGAAATTTTAGCTTTTCAGTAAGTGTGTGTGTGTGTGTGTGTGTGCGCGCGTGTGTGTGTGCGCGTGTGCGCACATGTGCCAGAGTGAGTTTGAATGTCTGAATCTTTTTTTTTTTGAATGTCTGAATCTTTGTTTTTGCCAGATTAAAGTTAACTGTTAATTTGCTACTGACTCAAATAATGATCTAGTTAAAGTATTTACATTTGGAGTTCCCGTCATGGCTCAGTGGTTAACGAACCTGACTAGCATCCATGAGGATGCAGGTTCGATCCCTGGCCTGGCTCAGTGGGTTAAGGATCCGGTATTGCCATGAGCTGTGGTATAGGACACACAACTCAGATCTGTCATTGCTGTGGCTGTGGCATAGGCTGGTGACTACAGCTTGGATTGGAACCCTAGCCTGGGAACCTCCATATGCCACAGGTGTGGCCCTAAAGAAACAAATACATACACACACACACACACACAGGTTTACAAAATAACATAAGCCAACTTCCCAGTTAAAACAGTTATTTATCCACCTCATTCCATAACAGATAATCAGATTCTCCTTGAATACGAGCATTGACAAGGAATTTACGAAGTTAGGAGAAATCTCTTGAAAGCCCAACTGTTAGGAACATCATACTCACATTGCCCAAATTCTGTAGCAGAGCTGAAAGGAAAGTCAATATTCTGCATAAGTAGAAACATGCAATATTCAAGCCAAATATATTTTTCTTTATGTTAACAAAACCACTTTATTCTCCCCAGAAAATATCTACCTCTAGACCTCAAATGTACCCTTTGTCTAAAAATGCCGAATGTATTTGGCTGGTAACCAGATACGATCTATACACTGTAAGAAGGCATTTCCTTTCCTTCAGATTGGGAGCAGCGAGGAAAGGAGCGCACACACACACACCCTTTAACATAATTCTCTGTGTTATCTTTGCATATCCAATCCAAATTGTGCGGAAGGATGTGAGAATTAACTTATTCCCTCTGCTTTTATAAAATGTGTATTTAGAAAATCATTTCTTGAGAAATAAAAAAAGATGGAAAATCCTAATTGATGAAAGACTATGATAAGGAATGCCGCCATCTTTTATTAGATAACTCAAGTTCGAGTCTTCCATATTGTAGAATAACTTACATTTTTTTCCAGAATCAACAGAAATACTTGTAAATCCAAATTGCGGCTTTTTCTCAGTTCTTGATCAAGCAGATGGAAACAGTGGGATAAAACAGAAACTCATTATAGAATAGATTAAAGGAAATAATATATATGTATATAGCCATTATGAAAAATTTTCTATCAAATCTAATTAATATTTTTTGTGTAATCAAGTACTTTGTCCTATTAAAAACTCAAAATATGTTTTAAAATTCCTAAGAGATTTTTGTTTGTCTAAATTTAGTAGTATTAATTAGGTTTTGTTTTCCCAAACCTTTATAGAATGTCCTTGGCTCTGCCAGTTTGTGCTGGTAAATTTGGAGATATTTTTTCCAAAAGAAAATCTGTCTTTGATTTTTACGAGGAAGCGTTTTCCCAGGATTTGAAAAGAGAGTCCAGTCATACAACAAAATTAGTTTGCAAGGAGAAAAGAGCACATTGGCAAATTAAGTCATAAGACAAACCTGTAATGCTCAGAAAACAGTTGTATGTTCTTACCTATTTTAACTCATTATCTTCTTAGAAAAATTTGTCTCTGTGATATAAAAATCAAAAAGAAGAAGATATGTCTAAAAATTGTAGGGATCTGTAAAAATGCAGTTTATCTTTGAGGATTTTTATTTTTTTTTAAAAAAGAGGATGAAAAACAACTTGCCATTATCTAGCACAATAAAAAAATTTTCGTGCTTTGTCTCCCAGAATTTGTATTTCCATAAAACCTCTCAGATATATGCACAAAAAGATATGTACAAAAATGTTTATTGCAACATTATTGGTGAAAACAAGAGTTATAAAAGTCCATCAAGAGGGGATACAAAAATATATAAGATGGGATAGAGCATGTCTATTGAATGAACTAAAATTAATGTGTCAAAAATAAGCTTCAAAATATAATGATAAAAATTTTTGAATGATAAGGTGAAATATATGGTACCATTTATATACATTTATAACAAAACACAAAAATATGCATACTCTTCAAAAAATATATTGTGAAACCACCAAATCAGTAAAACATAGAGGTTTTAAAAATCATGTTTATTTCTATACTTTTTTTGGACAAAATAGAGAAAAGGGTAAAATTTTCACTTTGAAATAGAATCTTGAATACATAGTGTATCTATGTTTAAACAAATAAGTATTATAGTAGTGTCATTTTTTAAAAATTCAATGAACAAATATGAACCCACTTAAGCACCAAGAATGCAACTACATTTAAAAATCTTTTTTCTCATCCGTGTATGATAAATAGGCTGCAGGTTGTCCATGCGAGATCCATAATGTAAAGGGAAAAGCATTGCACTGATCTCCATGTCACTTGGATGTCATTGCTAGAGTTGGAATTCTACTAAACAGAGAAGTGCCTTAAAAATAAAAATTAAAAAAATGCATATTAACTTCACAACACAGAGAAATTGGTAATAATTATTTAATGACTAAAATATAATTCTCAAAATAATAAGAATTACACAGTTCCATATATTCTTCAGGAAAAATAATATAGTTCTTCTTGGAAGAACTAAACAAAACATATTTTTGCCCTCAGGGTTCATAGGTAACATGTATAACTTTTCCATCTTAATATTATTTGGACTAAATCATCTCTAATCTCAGAAAAAAGGGCAAGTCATAGATAGGTTGATATTCCAATTTTTTTTGTTTAACTAATTATCAAAGAAATTTATTTATTTATTTATCTATTTATCTATCTATCTATTTATTTATTTATTTATTTATTCATTCATTTATTTATATTTTTACGTTATATCCAGCTGTACAGCGTGGTGACATGGTTACACATACATATATGGATTCATCACAAGTGGTTAGACATAGTTCCCAGTGCTATACAGTAGGCTCTCCTTGCTTTTCCAGCCCAGAGGCAACAGTCTACAGCTATTAACCCCAGAACCCCCTACCATCCCATTCCCTCCCCCACCCTTTTGGCAACCGCAAGTCTGTTCTCCAAGTCCTTGATTTTCTTTTCTGCATAAAGGTTCATTTGTGCTGTATATTAGATTCCAGTTATTAGTGATATCATATGGTATCTGTCTTTCTCCTTCTGACTTACTTTACTCAGTATGATGGTCTCTACTTCCATCCATGTTGCTGCAAATGACATTATTTTATTCTTTTTATGGCTGAGTAGTATTCCATTGTGTATATATACCACATCTTCCTAATCCAACTATCTGTCGATGGCCATTTGTGTTGTTTCCATGTCTTGGCTATTGTGAATAGTGCTGCAATGAACATGCGTGTGCAGATGTCTTTGTCAAGGAAAGTTTTGTCCGGGTATATGCCCAAGAGTGGGATTGTTGGGTCATATGGTAGTTCTATGTATAGTTTTCTAAGGTACCTCCATACTGTTTTCCATAGTGGTTGTACCAGCTTACATTCCCACCAATAGTGCAGGAGAATTCCTTTTTCTCCACACCCCCTCCAGCAACTGTTGTTTGTGGACTTGTTAACGATGGCCATTCTGACTGGTGTGAGGTGGTATCTCGTAGTAGTTTTGATTTGCATTTCTCTAATCATCAGTGATGTTGAGCATTTTTTCATGTGCTTGTTGTCCATCTGCATCTCTTCTTTGGAGAACTGTCTATTTAGGTCCTTTGCCCATTTTTCAATGGGGTTGTTGGTTGCAAAATTTTATATGGAACCACAAGAGACCCAGAATCGTCAAGCAATTCTAAAGAACAAAAACCAAACAGGAGGCATAACTCTCCCAGACTTCAGGCAATATCACAGGGCCACAGTAATCAAGACAGTGTGGTACTGGTGCCAAAACAGACATATGGACCAATGGAACAGAATAGAGAACCCAGAAATAAACCCTGATGCCTACAGTCAACTGATTTTTGACAAAGGAGGCAAGAACATAAAATGGGAAAAGGACAGTCTGTTCAGTAAGCATTGCTGGGAAACCTGGACAGCTGCATGCAAATCAATGAAACTAGAACACACTCTCACACCATGCACAAAAATAAACTCTAAATGGCTTAAAGACTTAAATATAAGACAAGATACCATTAAACTCCTGGAAAAAAACATTGGTAAAACATTCTCTGACATCAACCCTACAAATATTTTCTCGAGTCATTCTCCCAAAGCAATAGAAATAAAAGCAAAGATAAACCAGTGGGACCTAATCAAGCTGACAAGCTTTTGCAAAGCAAAGGAAACCAAAAAGAAAACTAAAAGACAACTTACAGAATGGGAGAAAATAGTGTCAAATGATGCAACTGACAAGGACTTAATCTCAAAAATATATAAACAACTTATGCAGCTCAACAGATATTCCAATTTTAGTGGTGTTGCTAGTTGTTATGGGTTGAATTGTGTCTTCCCCAGATTCTAATGTTGAAACCCTAAGCCCCAGTAAGTACTTCACAATGTGATTGTATTTGGAGATAGGGCCTTTAAAGAGGCAATAAAGTTAAATGAGGCTTTTAGTGTGGGCCCTAATTCAATTTGTCATTATAAGAGGATGTCCTTGCAGCCATCTGCAGGCCAAGGAGAAAGTCCTCAGGAGAAAAGAACCCTGCCAATAACCTGATCTGGGACTTCTGGCCTCCAAAATTGTGGAAAATGACATTTCTATTGTTTAAATACATTTCTGTTGTCTGTGGTATTTTGTTTTGGCAACTCAGGAGAACTAATACATCAGTTTTCAATGCCTAGTAAAGTTCTAGAATGAATGGTAAATTACTTTTTACATCTGCTGTAGAATAGAGATTCCTAAACTCACAAACATATTAAGAAACTAATTAAAAATAAAGTGATAAAACGAAGTGTTAGGTTATGGTTTTATTGCCTTTGTTTATATGTTTGTGATTCATAGTTTTTCTCATAATTTTTTTCTGATTTTTGATGCTTGGTTATATCAGTGTATGTTGCCCAATTCTCCTTTTTAGGAAAGGGCAGGTTTCTATTTAAGGAATTAAGTATTTTCTACTTTTTTATGTTACTATGTCAGTAATTTTGTGACGTCGATTGTATGTATGTATGTATGTATGTATGTATGTATTTATTTATTTATTTATTTTTGTCTTTTGTTTTTTTAGGGCTGCACCCGCGGCATATGGAGGTTCCCAGGCTAGGGGTTGAATTGGAGCTATAGCTGCTGGCCTATGCCACAGTCACAGCATTGCCAAATCTGAGCCACGTCTGCGACCTATACCACGGCTCATGGAAACACCAGATCCTTAATCCACTGAGCAAAAACAAGGATTGGACCTGCATCCTCGTGGATACTACTTGGGTTTGTTACCCACTGAGCCACAACGGGAACTCCATGATGTTAATTGTAGGTGGTATCCTTTTTGTTCTTTCATTGATATTAATTTCCTTTACTTAATAAAATAGCAAATTTGTAACCCTCTGCCAGAATTGGTAAGAAAAACCTAACCACCTAGGAAACAAGAACTAAATTAATTCTCTACAGTGGTTGGCTATAAAGAAAAAACAAAAAACAAGCAATAATAAAACTTAGTAGATTAATTTGAGAAATAAAAAAAAGAGAAACATAGCTAATGCCCTACTCCTTAGCGCACTTATCAGGAGCAAAAAATGAAAAAAAAATATATATGAAGTAAAATGATACTCAAATACTGCTCAGCAAGGAAGAAAATGGTGTAAGGTAGAATTTATTAGATCACTCTTAATTTCTAGCTGATTAAATCTTTGCACTTTAACTTAGAATTACTTTATTTCCAGTTAAATTACAAGAGATAGTCTGTCTTAAGTCAACTTGTTCAGTGCCCTGTGTGTAACAGACATTTGATAAAAGTTAGTTGTTTCCTCCGGGCCTTATGTGGATATCCAGGAAACATAAAACTTGAGTAAATCCTTTAGTGAAAAGAAAATAAAAATGTTTAAAATACTATGTTTACGTGAAATTATTATGTACGTGGTTATGTAGTCATATTAAGCAACAAAGTGCAATATGCAGAAGAGGGTATATGAAAGACTTGATGGATTGTATTTATGTGAAGATAATGGCTATTTGAAAATGTGTATGAGTAATTTCAATTTCATATGCAAAGAAATACTAGCTTTGAAGGATCTTAAGAAGGAAGTAATGTGGGCAGAGCAGTGCATTTGCGAGATGGTTTTGGCAGCAGTGTCTGGCAGCATGTTACAGGAACACAAAAATGTGGAGAGGTGAGACTACCTATGTGGAAGCTGGGGAAGTGAGGTGAAATCACCCAGATGTGTAGGTGCCACTGTAGAAACAGAAAAGGATGTTATGAAGGAAGAAACACCAACAGAACTTTTTCATTTTGAGTCCAAAATAATGCTAAGTGGTTGATTTTAGGATGTGGAGTCTTTAAAAAAAAACAAGTTAGGGATGGAAGAGTAAAGAACTAGAAGGCAGAAAGGTACACATACCAACATTGGAACACTGGTACCATAACGGAAATATTTTGAGTAAAGTTAGTAATTTTTTTATCTTGTAGAAAATTTAAAAGTTAATGAGAAAAATATTATTTGCTTCTCATTTCTCAACCCAAGATTATCAATATTTTGACATATATACTTCACACACAGACATCCAGTTTTATGCACAGTCTATAACATCTTTTGATGTTTTAATTACCCATTTGCTGCAACAGTAAATATTCTACAACAGTATTAATCACACATTATTCTGCTAACCCTTGTTCCATCAAATAATAATAAGTTAAATTATTAGTTTATATTAATTAACTTTGAAGCATTCTATACAATGCCTCTTTCATTCTTCTACGTGGTGAAACACAATGGGTATTAGAATATTAACATATTTTAGAATTAGTGACATCTAACTATACATAATTCTACAAATTCTAAATATTTATTCATTAAAAGAATGCGTTCCAGGGACTCACATTTCTTAATGCACGTTTGGGAAATATTTTATTTTAATGTTTATATTTTATTTTATTTCAGTTTATAGATTTAATATATTTAACCAATTTACTATTATTGGATTTTGTTTAATTTTTTTATTTACATAGATTAAGATGGAGTATCCTTATAAAGTGTAGCACTTATTTGATTATTTTCTTGTGGAGCTTTCCTTTTGGTGAACTTGTTGGAGAAAGTGTATACAACCAACAATAGCTTTAAAGGCATATTTTATATTATCTTTCAGAAAGTACATATTAATTTACTTTCTAATTAGCATTATTTGCATTCCGGCAAATTTGTCAACTATGAATTGATTTTAGAAAATAGAGCATTTGTTTTAACTGTATTTATGGGATAGATTTGGATGGTTTTATTTTAAAAGTTTTGCTTTAATATTAATTTTTATTTTTATTTTATTTTATTTTTTTTGCCTTTTTTGTCATTTTAGGGCCGCAATCGTGGCATGTGGAGGTTCCCAGGCTAGGGGTCTAATCGGAGCTGTAGCCACTGGCCTACGCTGCAGCCACAGCAACACTGGATCCGAGCCACACCCGCGACCAACACCACAGCTCACGGCAACGCCGGATCATTAACCCACTGAGCAAGGCCAGGGATCGAACCCGCAACCTCATGGTTCCTAGTCGGATTCGTTAACCACTGCGCCACGACGGGAAGTCCTAATATTAATCTTTAATCATTTTTTTGTTTTAATAAATACAAGGTGGGGAAAATATCTTCACACCCAGAATTAGAGCTGGAATAGATCTCTTCAAAGTCACACAGTTTGTAAGCAACAGAGCTGGTTCTAGAACACAAGTCTCATTCCCTGTCGTGTTCTTTAAACCATGAAACCACACTCCCTCAAGAGGAAATTTCCTCAGCCAATAACAAGGAAACTGCCAAGTTCTAGTGCAGTCAAGAAATATGGGTTTTGTTTCCCACTCTGCCATTCCCCAATTGTATGAATTTGGACACCCAGCTTATTGAGAATTTATATTTCTCTTGTGTAAAATGGAATGATCCCTTATAGTACAAACTTTCTATAAATAGCAGATGCGAGCAAAGGTATTATACTACCTTAGATATGAATTTCTTTAAATTGTTTATAACAGCATCACTCCTCTTAATTTTTTTAACTGTTGGGATTAAGTATTTTGTCATTCTTTTTACTGTAAATAATGTTTACCCTTTTATTGCCAAATATTAGTAGTAGTAGTTAGTTGGCAATATTAGTTGGTGTCTTATACTAAACAAAATCAAGAATGGAAGAAAACACAGGAAAACAAATTTTGAAGAAATGTAGATAGTCACTGGTACAAAAGGAACTAGTGCAGTTCTGAGAGAATAAATATTTATGAGCTACATTAACTCATCATTATTTGATTTTTTTCAAAATAATTTTTGATTTATAAAAAAGTTGCATGAATAATGCACAGAATTCCTGAACATCTGTAAACTAGATTCCCCCAAAAGTTAATGTCTTACTGTATTTCTTTATCATTCTTTTCTAGGTGAAAGATAGAAGATTGTTCTCTGAACCATTCAAAAGTAAGTTGCAGACATGGTGTCCCTTTGCCATAAACACTTTAGTATTTATTTCCCAAGAATATAACTATAGTGCAGTTTTCAAAAAAGGAAATTAATATTGATGCAAGATTTTATTGTGATTTCACCAATGTCTATGTTAATGACCTTTGAGCAAAAGAATACCCAGAATCATGTCTTATGTTCAGTTATTATATCTTCTTTAATTAGGAAGCATTTATGATTTTTTTTCATTTTACAGCATCAACAATTTGAAGATTAGATTCCTCAATTTTAATTTGTCTCATGTTTTTCTTTGTACATTGAGGATATGTACTTTGCATAGACATACCCTAAAACTGACTCTGAATCCTCGGCATATTATACCTGAGGGCACTCACCTATTGGTTTGTCTCATTAATGGCAATATTAACTTGATCATTTGGTAAGCATGATTCCTGTCAGATTTCTCCTCTGTATAGTTACTGTTTTATATTCTGAAATTATTAAGTATGCTGTGAGAAGATATGCCTAAGTATTACAAATATTTTGTTACACTTAGTGGACCAATTATTAAGCATCCGTTGATGATTGTTGACTGTCTAAATCACTGTAATGGTAGTTGGCAAATAGTGATTTCAAGTGCTATCAGTCGTTCTTGTATCTTTTTGTTAACATGTACTGAAAGGAAACAATTTCTCCCTAGTTATGTATTCATTCATTTGTATCAGTTGGAATTGTAGAATCCTACTTTACTGAATACAGTCTCTTACTATAATTATTCATTTGGATATTCAAGTTGTAATGCTAATAAGAGCTAGTTCAAGTTGGCTGTGGGCCCTTTTGACATTCGTCTGTCATTCTTTGTGCAGTTCTTTACATTTTGACTCAGAATTATTCCAGGATTACCTTGTATTTTCCTCACCCCAGTTCTGAAATCAGCCATTTTTCCCCCCAAGGGTTCCTGGTTCCTTTAAAAGAAAAGTGGTATTTAGAAAGCAAAAGGCAGGTATTAGATGTGCTTATTGCTGTTGGGGAGCCATTGCTTCTGTACATTTTTTGAGTGCAGAAACAGAAGTTGTTACCATACCCAGTGCGAATCTACAGGCCTCATTCTGTCCTCTTAATTTCTGTATTTGTTTCTCCCTTTTCTGAGTGAGAATCCTGTCTTCCATTTCCATAAAATTTTTATGTGTTCAGTCCTAGGAAGCATAAAAAGTGATTTTTAGAATTGCTTAGTCGCGCTTTTATCAAAAAAGAAGCCATTGACTTGGATTTAAATTTATTGTGAGTGCTTCTAGAAGATATTTTTTCTTTTGTCTTTATTAGCTTGAGGGCAGATAGTCTAAAAAATGTGTTGAAGGTAACTTAGTTTTGATATTAACCATCCTCCCTCCAAGTTTTAATGTTATTCATTTGAATACAGTTAAGTTAATGTGGTTCTGTTTGTGTCAGTTTTAGAGGTTTGTTGATTTTATTTTATCTGAGCGTATTTATGCATCAACATGGCTATGAAAGATATATACAGAAAGATACATTCAGAGAATATACCAGTAGACCATTTCTACCCAGTCTCTGAAATTAACCAATCTCATTATTATCTAGTTTATCCATTCTTGTGTGTCTGCACTTAACACAAGTAAATGTTATGCATATATTTTATTTTCCCTTCCTTTTTACACCAGTTACTCTTCAGTATGTATCCTTTTACATATAACAATATATATTCTGGAAATTACTCGTTATCAATTCATCTTGCTTCATTTTTACACTTTTACAGCATATTTTAGGTATACCATATATATGCCAAGAGTTTATTCAATTGCTCTTCTATATATGGACATTTATATTGTATCCAATATTTTGTGGTAACAAATAATGTTGCAGGGAATATCTTTGAGCAGTATCATGTGTATTTTAGTGTTGCTAGAGATGTATGTTTAGATAAAGTCCTAAAATTGATATTACTGAGGCAATAAGTAGACATCTGTGTACTTTTGGTGAGTTTTACCAAATTCTCCTTCACAAGTTTTGTGTTAATTTGTATTCCCACTAGCAATATATGAGAGTCTGTTTCCCTAGTCCCATCAATAGATATGCAGTTCTACAGTTTAATTTGATAGGTGAAAATAGTATCTCATTTATGTTGTAAATTGCTTTCTTCTAATTGTATATGACATTGAACATAACTTTTGTGTGTTTAAGGATAACATTTTCATTTTTGTTTGAGAATTATGTTTGTATTTTTTTGTCTATTATGCTTTTATAATTTTTCCCCTCAATTTTTAAAACTTCTTTATGGGGAGTTCCCGTCGTGGCGCAGTGGTTAACAAATCCGACTAGGAACCATGAGGTTGCAGGTTCAATCCCTGGCTGTGCTCAGTGAGTTAACGATCCAGCGTTGCCGTGAGCTGTGGTGTAGGTCGCAGACACGGCTTGGATCCTGTGTTGCTATGGCTCTGGCATAGGCCAGTGGCTACAGCTCCTGTTAGACCCCTAGCCTGGGAACGTCCACATACCGTGGGTGCGGCACTAAAATCACAAAAGTCCAAAAAAAAAAAAGACTTCTTTATGTATTGGATTTAGCCCTGTTTCTATGGTATATTGCAAATATTATCTTTTACTTTGTCAGTTGTGTTTTTAACTCATTTGTGGTATTTTTGTCATGCCAATTAAAAGGTTATATAGCCAGTTAAACATTCTTTTATTTCATGGCCTCAAGATTTTTCGTGATAATTAGAAATCCTTTTCCTACACCCAAATTAAAGAAGAATCCACCAATATTTTATTTAGCACTACTTAAATCTTCACTTTATATTCATTAGTGTCACCTTATTATTATTGTTATTATTATTTTTGCTTTTTAGGGCCACACTCACAGCATATGGAAGTTCCCAGGCTAGGGGTTGAATTGGAGCAGCAGCTGCTGGCCTACACCACAGCCACAGCAATGTGGGATCCAAGCCACATCTGCGACCTATACCACAACTCATGGCAACATCAGATCCCACTGAGTGAGGCTAGGAATCGAACACGTATCCTCATGGATACTAGTCAGATTCATTTCTGCTGTGCCACAACAGGAATTCCCAGTGTCACCTTATTTTTGTTAAAGTAGTTTTTTTTCTCATTTTAGCTATTAACTATTTGATGTTTAAGTATGTCACCAATATTTTCACCTTCTTTTTGGTATTGCTGATATTAGTTGATTTGTCATTAACTGTAGTCTATGATCACTTTTGAGAGAGAGAGGTGTCTACTATTAAAATTAATAATTTTTTGTTATAGAATATCAAAATTTTAAAAATTTTAGAGTGCTTTATGGAGGTAAATATCATTATGTTGATAAATTCATGGAGACATAAATGATGTGAGCTTGTTTAAAATGATAGTAAATGAAGGCAGAGAAATATCAGGCACTAAATTATTTAACACCTTATAAGATATTCTACTAATTTAGACTTATTCCTAAGAGAAGAAAAGAGTGTTTGTAGGCTTTTAATTATTGAAGTGATCAATACTGTGGATATACTGTAAATAAAGGATTAGAGAATGTGTAACCCTTGAAAAAAGGAGCCAAATTAACATACTGAAACATGATGGTGGTTTGTTCAAAAGAAATAATATTTGTGAGAGAAATGAATAGATATAAGATACATTTGGAAGGTAAAATCAATATGACTTAGAAATGGATGAATCTGGATATGACTGACTTGGAATTGTCCAAGGTAAAACTCAAAGTTTTTGTTTAGTTCAACCTCATGTGCAGTTATAACAACTGTTTAGGTATCAAAAGGTGGGAGGAAATGGTAAGTTGAATATTCGAAATGTTGAGTTTTAGATGACTGGAGGCACTAAATTGCAAGTTCAATAAGCAGTTGGATATATGGATCTGATTCCCAAGGGATTTTTGGCTAAAGTTAATGGTTTAAGCCTCTTTAACACAGAAGAGGATGAGTTTTCTTAAGTAAATTATGGAAGTATGTAATCATAGCTACTAAAAGTGACATTGTAGGAAGGAAAAGGGATAAATATTGAAAGAAAAGTTTCTTTCTTAATAATATTATATATATGCAGATACATTTCAATGAATCTATTCATTTCAACAGAAACTCTGTGGATGTTGGCCTTGGAAAGAAAGCTTCAAACAGTTTGTGGGTAGGTGTAGCCTGAGGCCAGTTTTTCTGGTCAACCAACTAGGACAATTATAGATGCGAAGATCTCCTTTACTAATGATTTTTTTTAAAAAAGCAGGACCAATAGGTCACATGGTTTTCACTAAACAAAATCAATTCTTAACATACCCTCTCTTGAATCCTTATAAAGCAACAATGGGTGGTTAGAGAAGAAAGGGGGAAAACATATAAACTAATACAGGATAACTGTTGAGACTTAATGCAAGAGTCTGTGGCAACACAAAGCTTCTGTTCTCTATACTACTCAGTGTTTTTAAATATTGTATCTACCGGACGTTTGTGAACTTTGAAAACATAATGCAATAATGTATTTTAAAGAGTTAATGAAGGAAGTCAAAAGCAATAAAAGATCACAAGACAAGAAGGTCAGTCTAGCCAAAGAAAATGGTGATAAATTGTAACCAGGTGTCTTTATTTCCTGATTCCTCAAGTACTGCACACTCAGCTTTCTCTGCTAAAAAGGGCAGCTTGTGAAATTCCATACAGCATTTGTCAGCTTCAATACTTCCTTGAAAGATCTCAGAATTATTTGCTTTAATCTTAACTACTTCAGAGGCAGATGAGATAAACCATTTGGAAATTGTATATGTAGTAAAAGAATAATCTACTGTTCATTGTAATTTAGGAACTTCGTAGGAATGGCTTATTGACACTCTGATGTTTGTCTGCTGTAATCATTCAGGACAAAGTAAGTCTAATTGTGGCCATTGCTCAGGTGGACAGGTCAAAAGGCAAATTGTGAAGGATTCCATAACTACATAGTGACTTTTGCAACACAAATATTCAAATTCTGGTGAATGTATTTCACACATTATTCATGTTTTCTCTGAGTTTCTTCACTACCCATCTTTTCTTTAGTTGCAACTGCCCTGTATGTAGTATTCTTTGTTTTTCTATTAGTATGTGTTTGAGGTCATATTATTTTACTGAATTATATGGAAAGAAAAACAATCAAAGAATTCTTCAGTCTAACAAAAGAAGAAAAGGGAAAGGCTGACATACAGAGCAGAGAAACCATCTGGGAAGAAGCAAAGAACATTTTCTGTTACTGGACCTGGAAAATGCATGACCAGAATGAAGCAAGAAACAAGCCTTTGTCGCCCAAAGGGATGCAAGGCAAGATTCCTATCTCCCATCCAAAGCATGAGGAAAGGGATAAAATGAATAAAAATCCATTGCATATAAAATGTCAGTACAGAAGAAGAAAGAACATTTTTATCTAGGTGCACTGCAATAAGATGCATTTTTCTATGTGAGCATTTACATGAAGCTCTTCATTAAAATAGACTCCTAAGGTTACTTTCCTAGAAGTGTTCCAGTCTTCAAGCATGAGGCCTCAGGGAATATTCTAACTCTATTGACCAGTGGATAATTAACACGTGATATCTTGGAAGATGCAGATCTTTAGGAAAGGAATGTGAGACCTTCTAGTATCTAACAGTTCCATGCTAACAGATGATTTGAGCTAACAGTGGACAAGGATTCATTTTTTTTAATGCTTAAATAGAATTTCCTTGAATAAAAATCGTGTGTACATTTCTTTTTATTCTTTCCTATTAAAGATACTGGAGAGAATGAGTTAGAATAAACCAGTTTTCAAACTAAGTCCTCTATTTCAAAAGAGGACTTTTAACAAAAGAACTCTTTTATTCAAAAATAGCTGTGACCTTAAGGTAGTTAAAACAAGTCATTCTGACATGATCTGTTTATTTTCTACAAATTCATGAAAGGGGAAGGAAATAAAGTCAATTTAACGATCTAAGAAATTGCAAAAATTACAACCCACTCCCAAATAACTGAATTTGGGATATTTTAAGGCATTAATTTTTCAGAGGTAGAGAAGATACTTTCCTCGTTGGGGATAAGGAAGTACATTGATGTGTTTATGGAGAGTGGCACGGATGAGTGGTTTGAAGAACATCCTACAGCTCACCATTTGATAAATATTCCTGGAACTAGAAAGTTTGCACCCACCTGTATTAAAGGATGAAAGTTTCAAGTTATTAAGTATGAATAATAAAAAGAAACAAACTGATGTCCAAACTCAGAAGCAGCTAAGATGCATGTCAGTAAATTAATGGATGAGTAAACTGTGGGACACTCAGACAATGGAATATTATTTAGCTCTAAAAGGAACTAAGCTCTCAAATAAAATAAAAGATATAGAGATCACTTGTTCCTAAGTGAAAGACACCGGTCTGTATGATTCCAACTCTATGACATTCTGGAAAAGGCAAAACTGTGGAGACAGTATAAAGATCAGAGGTTGCCAGGATAAGGGAGGAGGCAGAAATGAATATACAGAGTACAAAGATTTTTAAGATAGAGAAACTACTCTGTGTAATACTACAGTGGTGAATCACACCATTCTAGTCCAAACCCATGGAATGTACAAGTGCGATCCCTATATGAACAGTGAACTTTGGGTGATTATGATGTGTCAATGTGAATCTTCAGTTATAACAAATGTCTCACTCTGGTGGGAGCTATCACTTGTGGGGCTGGGGGGTGCTGTGCATGTGTACTGGGGATATATGGAAAATCCCTGTACCTTCTGTTCAATGTTACTATGAACCTAAAGGTGCTGTAAGAAAAAGTTAATTAGAAAAAAAGAAAGAAATGAGCGATCAAGCTATGAAAAGCCATGGAATAAACTTAAATGCATATTATTATGTGAAAGAAACCAGCCTGGAAAACCTGCACACCAAATGATCCCAACTACATGACATTCTGGAAAAGGCAAAGTGACTGAGGCAGCAAAAGAGTCAGTGGTCACTAGGGTTATCGAAGAGGGGGAAAGGAATTACCAGAGCACAGAAGATTTTCAGGGCAGTGACATTATTCTGTATGATACTGTAGCAGTGGATACATGTCATTTATACATTGATCCAAGCCCATAGAATGTACAACATCAAGAACTCAATGTCAGCTATGGACTTCGGATAATGATGTGTCAATATAGGTTCATTAACAGTAACAAATGTAATGCTTTGCTGCAGGATATTGATAGTGAGGAAGACTGTGCATGTGTGCAGGCAGGGGATATATGGGAACTTTCCACTTGATTTTTCTTTGCATTTAAAATTGCTCTAAAAAATACAGTTTATTAAAAGCAAAAAGAAAGAAACTGAAAATCAAAGAAGTGACTGATATTAAGATACTACCCAGAAGAAAAATCCTTGGTCTATTCTTAACCTTAATGACATGCAAACTCTCCATTTGAATAAGAGAGGAACGTATCACTCAGATTTTTTGATATTTTATAGGAATGTTTCAAACAATCTATTGCTTAAAGACAAAAATACAAGAAATATTGATGTATTTGGTGAGCCCTATCTTAAGGATAGAAACTAACAGCTGGATAAAATTGTGTATGAGCCTCAAGTTTACATTTTAGAAAGAAAAATTAACCATTTTCCACGAATCATAAATTAGGGAATTTTTAACTTTGGCACCTCAGTTGTATTTAATTTTGTGAAATCATTTTTCTTTTCATTTTAGTGATTAGCATTAAAAAAATCCACTGACATGTTTATTTTTAGTGGCAACAAAGAAAAGAAAGAACAACAGAGACAGTATCCTCATTTCACTTCACATTTAGGGGAAGAAAAATCCCCAAAGGATAGATTAGTTGGTTGCAAACACTAATGTAGAAATAAAAACTAGCCCCTTTGGCAAAGTGGAGAAAGGAAAAAAAGGGGGAGGTGGCTGTGGTGAGGTTAAAGATGCACCCTGGGGCAAGGCATGTAAAAGGGCTTTGACCATCTGTAGTAACAATTCATCATGTCATTTCCAAATAACATTAGTGTCTTCTAGACTTTTGGAAGAAAGGAAAATGGTGTTTGTTTTTCTTGATGAGGATACTAGAAAGAAGCAGCTGGGTGCAACTGAGAGCACATTTTAAAATAGAATGTTGTTTATTATTTAGATAAGAATTATTTCATATAATTACTATAATTTGTCACTGGTAAAGTGAAATGTAGAGTCAAACCTCTCACTACTTTTTTTCTTAAGCTGCATGGCAAAATAGGATATATTAGTACTAAACTACATCTCACTAACCTCTTTGCCTCAGCTATTGACATGCCAAGTTGTTTTTATCTTGAAACTGTGCTAAAATACACTTGGCTTTGCCAGTGAGCTAAAATGGCTCACTGTTTTCTTGCCAGAACACAAGAAACTAGCAATTTTTAAAATGGGTAATAATTTATGCTCTAATGACCTACACCTACCTCATTTTGGGCAGTATAGTGCTGTTTCATTTAAATGTTTTAATGTATTCAAATTTAATTTATTACTACTAAAAACTACTTAGTTGACACTCATAAGACTGAACTTCTTTGTCTTTAACTACCTAGCAGGTACAGCAGATTTATCATTTAGCAATATAAAATATTCTCCTTGATTGCACATCTACCTTGTATTTGATGCAATGGAAATCTCCAACTTTAGTATTGGATATTATTTTTTCAAGTTTCACTTTATTGTTATAGTACATTAATATCAATACAGACTTCATTCTATGATCATAATGTGTGTATCTGATTTGGGGGGAGATGGTAATAACTGTAAGTAATAAGATAACTTACTTGGCCACTACCCATAACCCATTCTAAATAACATGGATTTAGGAACATAGGCCAAATAGAAATTAAAAATAAAAGACAGAACTTCCAGGGAGCTGAAGATAATGATGTCTGTCTATCTGTTTTTTTTAATGTATTATTTCCAAACAATGCAAAACTATAAGAAAAGAAGTTCCTATCGTGGCTCAGTGGTTAACGAATCTGACTAGGAACCATGAGGTTGCGACTTCTATCCCTGGCCTCGCTCAGTGGATTAAGGATCTGGCGTTGCCATGAGCTGTGGTGTAGGTCGCAGACACGGCTCAGATCCTGCGTTGCTGTGGCTGTGGCTGTGGCACAGGCCAGCGACTACTGCTCTGATTAGACCCCTAGCTTGGGAACCTCCATATGCTGTGAGTGTGGCCCTACAAAAAGGCAAAAAGACAAAAAAATAAAAAATAAAATAAAATTAAAATTAAAAAAACTATAAGAAAAAAGCAATAATAGAAGCAAAACTGTACCAAAACCGTGTGCCTTAAGCATGACTTAAAGAATGCCCACACTCTAAAACAACCGTAAATAAAAAAGATAGAAACATCAAATTCCAGACAATCTTCACATGATAGCACCACTGCCAGCCATTGTGGTGAGCAAGGACAGGCCAAGAAAAGCAGAAGAGAAAAAAGAAAAGAGAAATGTGGGAGGCAATTGGGTAACAAAGGGGAAAATTCAGCCTTAAAACACAAAGAACCAAATGTCAGAGACACACAAACTCTTTCCCAACCATAAAAAAATAAAAAGAAAGAAATAATAAAGCCCACTAAAGGTCTGGGTTTTTATTATTTTGATGTACTGATAAAAGAGGATGTCATTGAATTAAAAATTCTGTTAAATTGTCAAAGTTCACAATAGTGTGCAAAAGCAAACTCAAATCTATGCAGGGTTATTATAAAAATCAGAACATAAAATTCAGTGAACCTTGATGAAACATTCCAATTCTTTAAAAAATAAAAAGAAAAATATGTAGCAAAAACAACTGTAAGGCAACACTCCAACTTAGTCGAATATACTCCAAAAAGTATTTAGGGATATTGAAAAACTCTTGGTTTATAAATTTAAAAAATAAGATCAGAGAGGAACAGAAAAAGAGAGAAAGGAATGAAGGAAGGTGAATTTAAATTCAGTATAGAATTGGAAGACATTAAAAGTAATCACAGGAATAAAGATGAATGATGCTCAAAAAAGAATAAAGTAAATAAATGAAACTTTGTAATAATTAGGAAAAATAGGAGAACAACCAAAGGTACAAAAGTTAAAGAAGTGAAAAGAGCCAGTAAGAACATGGTGGAAATGAAAGACAGGAAAAGAAGGAATAATATTTGTATAATTGGAGTTAGAAAAGATGAAAACAACACATTCATACAAAAATAATATTTATAATTGTGATTGAAAAGAAGGAATAATATTTGTATAATTGGAGTTAGAAAAGATGAAAACAACACATTCATACAAAAATAATATTTATAATTGTGATTGAAAAAAATTTCCAGAAGTAGCCTCAATCTATATATTGAAAGGGCCAACAAAAATAATACTTATAATTGTGATTGAAGAAAAATTTCCAGAAATAGTCCAATCTATATATTGAAAGGGAAACTGGGAAAACTATGTGGAATCATCAGCCTTGAGAAATATGCTAGTTACACTGTTATACTTCAAAAGATAAAGAAAAACAATTCTCAAGATACTACAAATGAGATCAAATAAGTTGCAAGAAAAATAGTTATATTGGAGCAGAATTTTAAAAATCTTGATACAAAGTCTTTCTTTCCTTCTTTCTGAGTGTTCTTCAGTCTATCTTGGAACTTTTTCAGGAACACTTGGAAGATAATTTAACTTCAGTGACCAACGAATGTGAATGATAAAACTGACTGAAGGGCTAAGCTTTTCTGATGAAGTAAACACCATAGAAATGTAGTTAACGACAACTTTGGGCAGCTCCATTTCAGAAAGTTCAAGGCAGTAATAACGAAGGCTCTATCCCAATGGATGTAAAATTAGTACCAGAAAAGTTTCACATGAACTGTTTCCTTCATCTCCCCCCAAGTCCTCTGTCAGGCCCATTGTTCCTACCATGCAGTAACTGCCCCAGAACTTTTAATCCTCATTGGGTCAATTATCAAACACTCTTTTATTATTTCCTATCTAGGACCATATAGCTGAAAATCCAGACCAGGGTACCTGTGATGGATTGAAAATAATTTCTAATGTACGAAATGGAAGAAATGTTAGTTGTTTCAGCTCCAGTTAAGGTGACTTAGGTGATTATAAAATGACCTCTTAATTAAAGGAAGGATTTTGTTTTAGAAGTTGGAAGAAAATGGTTTTACTAAGGTATGAAGGATTATTTTGGGAACTTCTCAAATTGCTTACATTTGGAACGTATAATTATTTTTATTACTTGCAACTGAAGTTTCTATACTAAAAATAGATGTATAGATTCTTATCTGGGTATAATATATGGTATCATTTCAATATTTTTTGAGATATGGGTATCTGTCTTTCATATTCTTATAAATTAAATTATTTTTCTTAAGAAACTTTCTCAGAACCTTGAATAGATTAGTTATAAAAGGAAACATGTGAACCATATTATTTATATATATAAATAATTTTAAATAAATAAGTAAATGGAAAATATATCGCATATAATTTCAAATTCAGAATGGCCATCATCAAAAAGTCTCCAAACAGTAATGCTAGAGTGGGTGTGGAGAAAAAGAAACACATCTACACTGCTGGTGGGAATGTAAAGTGCCGCAACCACTATAAAGGACAGTATGGAGATTCCTTAAAAAACTAAATATAGTACTACCATATGATCTAGTAATCCCACTCATGGGGATATATCCAGAGAAAGCTAATTTGAAAAGATACATGCACCCTAATGTTCACTGCAGCCCTATTTGCAATAACCAAGATATGGAGGCAACCTAAATATCCATTGCCAGAGGAATGGATAAAGAAGATTTGGTACATATATACAATGGAATATTATTATTCAGCCATAAAAAATAATGAAATAATGCCATTTTGCAGCAACATGGATGGACCTAGAGATTATAATACTAAGTGAAGTAAGCCAGGCATAGAAAGACAGATATCATATGATATCACTTATATTTGGAATCCAGTAAAAATGATACAAAAGAATTTATTTGAAAAGTAGAAACGAACTCACAGATTTTGAAACCAATCTTATGGTTACCATAGGTGAAACCACTGAGGGGAGGGAAGAATTGGGAGGGTGGGAATTACAAGTTCACACTACTGTATAAAATAGATGATTAATGAGAACCTACTATATAGCACAGGGAAATCTACTCAATGGTTTGTAGTGACCTATATGGGGTAAAAGAATGTATATATTCCTGTGTATGACTGATTCTCTTAACTGTACACCTAACACTAATACAATATTATAAATCACTATACTCTAATAAAATTAAATTTAAAAAATGTGAAAAAAGTTCTCGATAGAATAATAAGAAATATAATTTTGTATACTCCATCTTTCTTTCTTTCTTTCTTCCTTGCCTCCTTCCTTCTTCTTGAATAAGTCAGCTCAAAATATACTCAGTAGGACTAAAAAAGGAATTCCACAAGCAGAAGAAGGAGCCCAGTGCCAGTTCAGGGTGTCATCCTCTAAGCAGATTGGAACGATTCGGAAATGGGCACAGCTATGCGGAGGGCCACCTAGTTTGGGGCCTCAAAGCCCAATGAGTAAGAGAACATCTGCGGGAGGCATGGGTACAGCAGTCATCCAGCCAAGTGTATGGGATCTGGAGAGGAATGAAGAGAAGCATCCACAGTGAGGATCAGTGGCACTGGCCTAAGTTTTTCACATTAAAGGAAATGGAGCAAATTTAAAAAAATATTGAAAATAATTGAAACCAGAATTCTTTACTTAAGTTCAGGTCCCCAAAATCGCATGGATTGGTCCTTTGTTCCTGAAAGGCCACCTGAAGACCCCCACACTGTGGCACCCAGGGGGTTACTTTTGAAAACAAGAACACCAAATATGTAAAGGGAGAAAACAGAATTGCACCCTATGGATATTGCAGATTGCCTGATAATACACAGTGTGAAGGACGCAGTGTAAAATGTGAATCTCTTCATGAGAATACATCAGATAAATCCAACTCGAGAATAATTCTTAAAAGCAACTAACTTGTAAGCTTCTCAGGTCAAAAATCGTGAAAGTAAAGGAAAAACTGAGAAATTGTTTTGAATTGAAGGAGGCTAAAAGAAACATGCCAACTAAAGGAAAAAAGTAATCTTAAACAAATTAATTCTGGGACATTATTGGAAAAATCAATGCTCTCTGTAGATTAGATGTATCAGTGTTGGTTATATTGTGGTTATATGAAGGAATATTCTTGTTGCTAGGAACTACACATTGAAGTATTTGGAGTATTAAGGCATTGTACTGGTAATTTACTTTCAAAGTATTCTGGAAATAATTTTTATACTATTCTTGAAGTTTTTAAATAAATTTAAAATTATTTCAAAATAAAATAAATCACACAATGTAAAACAATTATATTTAAGAAGAAATGTTATTTCTAAAGCTACTAAAACCAATGTTTATTTTTATAACTGAAGAATCATTTAGGAAAGAAGCTAAAATTCTGAACTAAATATTAAGGTAGGGAGACTTTTTCAAAAATATTTGTTATTTTTAGTAGTCAATTAAAAAATATTTGACTGCTTTGGATAAAACATAACATAAAATCATATGCAAGATACTTTTAAAATAAGCAGATAAATTATATTGCATTCAATGAAAGAAATTCTTTTGTAGCTATGTGCTCATTATGTTAAGGAAAATTTATGTTTTTATGAGAGAAAGGTAAAATTTGTGAAAACTCACTCTTGAATAGAATAAAAACTTGACTTAAAAAACAAATCAATTTCCAGAAAAGGTCTTAGTTATACTCTGTCTTACGGTATTACACTGAGCTTTGTCAATGAGCCTCTGATAAATGGTCTGATAAATAGGGCTTGCTGAATGTGAACCATTTTCATGTGTTTTAGCCCTCTTTCCTCCTGATGATAACTCCTTGCTCTCTGAGATTTGGTTCTTCATCCCCTCTTCCACAGGCTCCACTCCTCAACTTGCAAGTTGGCTCGAGGAGATTTTTGAGTCCATTAGTTCATTAATACTCACATTTCCTCCACTATATAGAACATTTAGCCACCATTTGACATGGAGTACTGTGAATGGAGATATCTTTCCTCAATCCACTTTTAGACAAATTTCTCCAGGGGCTGGTAAGGTGCTCCCTTACATTGGGAAGAATTTAAGATAACCTGTGTATCAGTTGTTAATAAAGAGTGCTAGGACCACACAAAGGAGATCATGAGCTGTATGGATGCTCTATTTCATTGGTCATCTTGGCAGTCTAAATCAGATTGGATGCTGGAATCCAGCTTTGGGGAGTTCCTGTTGTGGCTCAGCAGAAACATACGTGACAAGTATCCATGAGGACACAGGTTTGATCCCTGGCCGTGCTCAGTGGGTTTAGGATCTGGCATTGCCTTGAGCTGTGGTGTAATTCACAGAAACAGCTTGGATCCTGCATTGCTGTGGCTGTGGCATTGCTGTGGCTGTGACGTAGGGGAATAGGCTGGCAGCTGCAGCTCTGATTCTACCCCTAGCTTGGGAACCTCCATATGCCATGTGTGCAGCCCTAAAAAGACAACAAGTAAATAAATAAAGTCTGCTTTGTCTGGAGTATTATTTTAATTTCACTGAGATCCCCTGGCTATATGTGATTTGTCCATTATGTGAGGACTAAAAGTTTTCACATATTACTGTTACTTACATCACACAGCCACCAAGTCCAGTGGGTACACACGGCTCCAAAGGAGGCTATGAAAGAAAGACTTTAAATAACCTGTGTTCAGGTAATAATTCTATTAGCTTGGAAGAAAAAGAAAACAGATTTGGGGGAAAAATACTGCCCTTTATTATACCACTTCAAAATATTGTTTTTCAAGGTAGGATGCAGTCAGAAGAGACTCTTGAGAAAATCCCTTTGATTAGTTTTTCTCAGATTTCCACACCTTGTAATGAGAAATCTTTTAAATGATCAGACTGTTGACTTACAGAAATTTTTGTTGTACAGCTATATTTTGTTATAATAACATAAGTCAGAGTTATATTTGAAAAAAAAATGTTTGACTATAATGAGTTAGAGGAGGGTCAGGTATATCATATGATAGTGTATGATATACCCCCAAGTTCATGTCACAGTAAAGGAATGCATTCAACCTCTGGGGCAGCTCGTCGCTGAGGGAACACAATTTAGTTAAGGTGTCACTGCTGCAAGGGTTGGAACATTCTGACAGACTAGAAAGAGGTAACTTAACATATTAATATATTCTTGAGCTTCTCTTCTCCCTCCACCCCCTAGTTATTTTGAAAACAAACCACCAAGAAAGTGACACACTAGGATGAGACCTCTGTCCAAGGATTCCTTCCCCACTGCCTGCCAACTGCCCCTCATCAACCCCTTTCCTTTCAGGGTTAAGGAGTGATGAGAGAAAAAAATGGAAGTTCATCTATTTCACATAAAATATTTGAAATGTTTGTTCCTTTTAAAAATACACTTAGGGAGTTCCCGTCGTGGCGCAGTGGTTAACGAATCCGACTAGGAACCATGAGGTTGCGGGTTCGATCCCTGCCCTTGCTCAGTGGGTTAACGATCCGGCGTTGCCGTGAGCTGTGGTGTAGGTTGCAGACGCGGCTCGGATCCTGCGTTGCTGTGGCTGCGGCGTAGGCCAGTGGCCACAGCTCCGATTAGACCCCTA
>PVHT021183584.1:16769268-16791569 GCA_004024745.2 Catagonus wagneri
ACAGCTCCTACAGCTCAACACCAAAGAAACAAACAATCCCATCCAAAAATGGGCAGAGGATCTAGGCAGACAGTTCTCCAAAGAAGACATGCAGATGGCAAATAAACACATGAAAAGATGTTCAACATCACTCCTCATTAGAGAAATGCAAATCAAAACCACTATGAGGTACCACCTTACACCAGCCAGAATGGCCATCTTCAAAAAATCTACAAACAATAAGTGCTGGAGAGGGTGTGGAGAAAAAGGAACCCTATTACACTGTTGGTGGGAATGCAAATTGGTGCAGCCACTGTGGAAAACAGTATGGAGATTCCTTAGAAAACTCAAAATAGAATTACCATTTGATCCAGCAATCCCACTCCGCATCTATCCAGCAGAAACCATGACGCGAAAAGACACCTGTACTCCAATGTTCATTGCAGCACTCTATGCAATAGCCAGGTCATGGAAACAACCTAAATGCCCATCTACAGAGTGGATAGGGAAGATATGGTACATACACACAATGGAATGTTACTCAGCCATTAAAAGGAACGAATTACCAACATTTATAGCAACATGGATGGACTTAGAAATTATCATGCAAAGTGAAACCAGTCAGACAATTAGACAGCAACACCCAATGCTACCGCTTACATGTGGAAACTAAAAAGACACACTGAACCTTTTTACAGAACAGACAATGACTCACAGACTTTGGAAAACCTTGGTTTTTCAAATAAGACAATCTGGGGGGTGGGGGGATGCACTGGGGGTTTGGGATACAAAATCTATAAAATTGACTTGTGATGATTTATGCACACCTATAATTGAAATAAAATCCATTAAGAGAAAAAAATAAAAATAAAAAAAAATAAAATGTAAGTGCTAATATGATCCCTAATGTACCCATGAGAAATTTAGTCTTAGAAAATATGTACAGTTTGCCTATGGCCGCACACAGTTATCATTTGGGAAAGCTGTTTCTCAAGCCCCAGACTGCTGAATATCAAATCTGTGTTTCAACCACTCTATTTGATTGCCTTCACATACACATTCCATATGAATGTTATTCTAATCAGGAATTAGAGTATCAGCCTTATCATCTCTTTATGCAGTAATAAGTCTATATTTGACTCATTTGTACACATTAAAATCACTGTATATAATGCCTGAACTTTCCCAATAGTAAGCACCAGCTTTCTAACACCTGAGAAGTAGCAAAGAGAATATTCTTTCTGCATTGCGTCTGTTCAAACCGTGTTTCAGTATACTGGAGAAAGCGATGATGTGGCCTTCATACCTGATCCACAGTCATTTGTCCTATGTAGCAAAAATACCACAGGCTGGTCAGGATGGGCTCCGGTGTCAGTCAAACCCACCACTCACCAGCAGTGTACAAGGATATTACTGACTGTAGTTAACAGTGATTTTTCTCTCAGTCTTTTAAAATCTGACCTCTGTTAGACTTCCTGGTATATTCCTGAATATTGGTAGTGGGAAGGTGCCATTACTTTTTGATCAGCAAGTATCCCATACCTGATGTTAATCAGTGGATGAAAAATAATACAACAAGGGACAGGTTTGCCTCACTTCTCAACAATAACATGACTCCATGCCCATCCAGCACAGTTTGTTCCATGAGTATAAAGAAAGATATTTTGGAGTTCCCGTCATGGCTCAGCAGAAACAAATCTGACTGGTATCCATGAGGACGTATGTTCGATCCCTGGCCTCACAGATGCAGGTCACAGATGCAGATCGGATCTGGTGTTGCTGTGGTTGTGGTATACGCTAGTGGCTACAGCTCCAATTTGACCCCTAGCCTGGAAACCTCCATATGCTGTGGGTGTGGCCCTAAAAAGACAAAAAAAAAAAAAAGATATTTTAATGTTTGTGTAAACTATTAGCATGAGCCTACACAAGAAATGAAAAAGATGAGTAGCAGTTGGTATCACTGATCGTGATTATTCATTCTAAGTATTGGGAATGTAGAATTATTTTTAATTATATAATTTTTCTGTACTTAGAAAAGAGTATACTGCTGTTAGAGGTTGGCAAGATGAACTCATGCATTTATGTCTACACTTTCCTAAAATGTCAATACAATGATAATACAATTATTTATAATGAATCAGCTGGAAAAAAGTAAATAAAGCATGGGAGCTTGAAAATGTTAAGTAGATAACTAACTAGCAGACGCAAAGGAGCTGCCAGACATTTAACATCCAGGCAGAAGACTGGATCTTGTCTCTTTAAGAAATTTAACCAGAACAAAAACCAAACTAAAACAAACAAACAAAACCCCCGCAAAGGAAATCTAAAGATTCTTACATAGCAGATTAAAAAAAAAAAAAATCAGCCTAGATAGGTTATGTTACAGTGGAATTCAAAACCAGTAGTAAGTCTTGTAAACGTAAACAAAATTACTAGACAGTTTTTTTTTCTAGCTGTCCTTTTCTCAAATATGTACACATAATTAAAGGTCATCAAACACTTAAGGAAAGTGTCTTTATGAGAAAAAAATAGTAAAAATAACAAACTTGGAAGAAGAAGAAAACATGTGAGGAATGGAAATAAAAGTTTTTTTTTAAAGTAACTTTTTCAGAGATGTAAGAAAAAACATGTCAATAGAAAACACTGATGATGTGATAAAACAAAAAAGAGAACATTAGGGAAGAAAAAAGGAGAACTCAAACAGAATAACAAAAAAGATATGGCAACAAATATTGGGGAAATAGATAAAATTGATAAAGTTGAAAAATGAGTAAAAATAGAAAATATAAAGATATTAAAGGAAGAAAGGATCTAGCTAAAGAAAACAAAATGAAGTGTAGAAAAGGAAAAATAATATAATATCATTTATGTCTTATTTGTGAATTGTACTTTTAGTTATAATATGCATGTTTTATGCACATTATATTTTAAAAATACAAGTTTGATAAATTAAAAGTTTAGATGCAATTCTGTTAGGAGGTGAGAGAATGAGAGGAATGTGTGGAAAGCAGGGTGCAGACAGGTAAAAGAAAGTTGCATCCTCATCTTCCATAGTGAAAGGCAATACAGACATTAAAATGGTAAGACATGGAAATTTCCATTGTAGCTCAATGGTAACGAGACTGGCTAATATCCATGAGGATGCGGGTTCAATCCCTGGCTTTGCTCAGTGGGTTAAGGGTCCTGCTTTGCTGTGAGCTCTGGTGTACGCCAACACCTGTAGCTCTGATTCAACCTCTAGCCACAACTGTGGCCCTAAAAAGCAAAATAAATAAATAAATAAATAAATAAATTATAGGACACAGCAGTTAAAAATCTATTCTTTGTTAGTAGAAATATGGAGGGAATTACCATGAGAAGTGGCAAAAGGATTGAAATGAATTGCCCTCTGAGTTAATTGGAGAGATAGGTAATTCACTGCTTTTTTCTTTATAGGACTTGTAAAATTATATGATTCTCAAAATTATGTTCATGTATCACAAATAAAAGTAAAAATTACGTTAGAAACAAGTGAGTAGTTTATCGAAATACTGTTGCTAGTGTGGGGTTTTTGTACTCTATTGTGAGTACTCTATAGTAACTAAACCAATAACAGCAACTCTGTCAAAAGTTAAGGCGATTTTTAGTTGCATTTTATTGAATCTATACAAATTCACTTCCATCTCTAGCTCAAATATAGAACTCTATTTCGAACATCAAGGACTTTTCTAAGGAATATATGATTTATTTTGGTCTTGAAGGGTGAGGAACATTAAGCAGCAAAGAGGGAGAGAATAGCATGTAAAAAGGATTTGAAGAGAGAGAAACTTGGAATAGAATTCAGCAGCTGTTGGGGTTGGGGGTGGCAGGGAGGTGGAGTCAGGACAGCTGGGGTGTAAAGTCCCAAGTGCCAAATGGGAGTCATGCCTTGAAAGTCAGGTTAAGGATGTAAGTTTAAGAAAGTTTCAGATTTTCTTTAAGAAGAAAAAAATGTAATCAAGAATATAGGTTAAGAAAAGAGGGGGGTTGGGGAGGGAAGAACAAAAAGAAACTAATCATTAATACCAAAGCAAACAAAATGAAGCACAAAAAAGGAAGAAGTATTGTAATGGCAATTGTGATTTAGCTATACAGTACATTTTGTGGGCATACTAATATAAGCAAAATTTTGATAATGGCTCTGTGGGGAAGAGATTGGAAAAGATAGTTAGGACTGTTTTTTTGGCCATACCTGCGGCATGTGGAAGTTACTCGGTCAGGGATTGAGTCCAAGCTTCAGCTTTGACCGGTGCCACAGCTGTGGCAATGCCAGATCCTTTAACCCACTGTGCTGGGCCAGGGGTTGAACCTGCACCCTCCACAGTGACTCAAGCTGCTGCAGTCAGATTTTTAACCCATCGTGCCACAGCAGTAACTCTAGGTAGCACTGTTTAAATAGCAAAGTAATATTTACATTATTTTCCTTGTGTGAGTATCTTGAGAAAAGAGATAGAAAAGGGAAAGCTAGAAAACTTGAAAAGACAGCTCAGGATGAGATTTATTGTATACACACCTTATAGCCATAAATGTCATTATATAACATTTTGAGGGGAGCTTCTTATCACAGAGGGTGTAACCACTGTTAGTCTATGAGATATGCTTCTTTCTTACAACCCTGTGATTGTTCTGTTCTTCGCATAATACGTTTACCAAAATGGTGTCAGGAGTAGAATCAAATCTGCTCTAGGAAAGCAAGCTGACTTACAAGGTAAAATAAATTTCCTTACTTGAATTCTTTTGCAGAAAATTAGCTTTGGCTGACAAAATATTTAAGAGTAAATTCATTTCTGTATTTCTAGTCAATTTGGAAAAAATTATATTAATTTGAAAAGAACACTTAGAATGGGCATTGAAGAGCCTGTTCACAGAATGTCTGTTTTGATCCAGTGAGTATTAAAGGGCATGTCTGCCCATGTGATGCAGCCTGAATATAACCAAAGTAGGTTAAATTATATTTGGTGGATTTTGTGTGTCAAACTTATTAGAGCCAACTGATCAATGCAGTGGTTCAAAAACAATGTCACATGAGGAAGAATATTTTAAAAACCCTTTTTAAGTAGACAATGATAGTTTTAAGGACTTTTTCCTTAAAAAAATAAAGAATGGAAAACATCAGAAATGCAGTAAGTGGAACATAGATGTAATAATAAAAACAGTCAGAAACACTGCTATAGAAGATTAGCCAAACTTTGTCTTGTGAAACTGTCACTGAAGAAGTAAACTCATACCAGCAGCCTGTTCCAGGAAACTCTTAGAGCATGTTTTAAACAGGCTAGTACACACTTAGGAAATGTGAAAAACTAATGTCACATTCATACAAGATTCTCTGAGAGCGTCTGGAGTTTCTTATTTAAATTCTTGGCACGGGGAGAAAGTGCTCCCTGAGATTGATAATGACTGTGATTTTGGATTAAATTCTGGATATCACTCAAATGTGCACTTTGTTGTTCAGAGTAAAAAGGAAATGAAGAAAGAGAAAATGAGAAGACCAGAGTATGAGAGAATGAGAAGAAGGAAGGAAGGGAAGGGAAAGAAAAGGGAGGGAGGAAGGAAGGAGAGGATGAAGGTAATTATGATGATGATGATGACGTCTAAAGAATGAGCCTAAGGACTTAAGCTTATCAACCAATTTCAGACATTTCCATAAGAACCCACGCTGTACCATCCTTTCTCTGACAGATTCATTGCAGTGAAGTTGTATAATGGAGATCTAGCCTGGTGTCAGGGCCCATATTCCAGACGAGCTTAGCCTGAACTTCCTATCTCAGTCTTTTGTTTTTAATTCAAAGACAGAGGCCAAGATTTCTCAGTCTATTGTTTTTAATTCAGAGACAGAGGCCAAGATTTCTCAGTCCATTTTTTTAAATTCAGAGACAGAGGCCAAGACAAGTGCAATGAAGCAAAACCCTAAAGGAGTATGCTAGACTATTGCTTAAAAAGAAAGTGAATACCAGGCCCAGATTTTGTAATGATGATCAGACTCTTCCTGGTGTTGGTTTCTAATTGGTTCACTCCAAGTAAAATTACCAGAGAGACAACGTGCTTTTAAAGGACCTGCACAGTTTTTTATTGTGCCTGATTTCAAAAAGCAGAGGAGATATCCATGTTTGTTCAAGCTCTGAAGCAATTTCCAGGACCCCCTGAAAATAAGAGATGGGCTGCCCAGTTTGCAAGTCACATCTCAAGAGACCACTTGTGAAGATAACTGCCTGTAATGAACAGAACTTGCAACAAGCAGAAGAATTGACAGGGAAAACAAGTCCATACTAGCCTCTGTCCAGTTGGAGGTGGTATATGTCATGGTTTTGTTGACCCATGGTTTTGTGGACCACTGTATGTTGTTTACCCTTTTTGCTTTTAGTGAAATCAAAAGTTTTCCTTTCTGGAGTTCCTGTTGTGGCACAGCGGTTAACGAATCCGACTAGGAACCATGATGTTGCGGGTTCCATCCCTGGCCCTGCTCAGTGGGTGAATGATCCGGCCTTGCCGTGAGCTGTGGTGTAGGTTGCAGATGCGGCTCGGATCCCATGTTGCTGTGGCTGTGGTGTAGGCCAGTGGCTGTAGCACCGATTAGACCCCTAGCCTGGAAACCTCCATATGCCACAGGTGTGGCCCTAAAAAAGCAATAAATAAATAAGTTTTTCTTTCTTTAATTTTGTCTTCAACATCATTTGATTTCAGACACTTCAAGTACATTAAGATTACAGTCTGCCTTTAATTACACAGGTTTGTAGAGTTATAGACAAGTATAATAATAGCTGATGGAAATGAAAATTATTAAGAAATCTGAAACTCAGAGCTAAAGGGAACAGAAAGGTGCAGATTTCAGTTGCCATACTTTTTCCTTGTTAATAAAATATGAATTCTGTAAAATGTAGACTCTGCCCAGCTAGAAAACTACACTTTCAGACTTTCTTTGTAGACCTTATTGTCCAAGTGTTACTATTTTGGCCAAAAAAGTAAGCTGAAGTTTGATAGCTATTTCTTTTACAATTTTGCTTTTCTGATATTGGTTCCACCGTCCCACTTTTTCACTTTTTTATTTTTCCTAATAGCATTGTGGTTGTGAGGTTGTAGAAGCTAATTTAAAGATTCAAGAAATTCAGTTTACAGGAGTTGTGTTGTGACTCAGCAGTGATGAACCTGACTAATATCCATGAGGACATGTGTTCGATCCCTGGCCTCATTCTAATGTGTCTCAATTTATAGACACGTTAGAATGAAAGCCACAGGTTTAAGATGGTAAATGGAAATATAAAAGGAGCCTAGGACATTGACATCATGAAGACATTAATTTAGCATTGAACTGTTTAACTCTGGATTCTTCACTGTGTGAGAAAAATAAACCACCCTTATTTGGAAAAACCACCAGAGGCTTTTGTTAATGCAGGGGCCTTACTGGAATTGTGAAAAGAAGAAGGAAAAAAACAACAACATAGTATATAGTGTATGTGAAAGGTACCTGGAGTATATTCTGGGGAGCCCAAGTTTGACTATAGAGAATGTTTAGTGTTCACCTTTCAGTCTGCTCTCTTCCCTGAAAAACTGTTGCTGCCTTTTGAGACATTACTCTCCTTCCCACCATCACATATCCTGCTTCAGAATTTCAGAGTAAAAGCCTCTATTTCTTAAAAAAAGAAAAACAAACAAACAAAAAAACATGCTTCCATACTCATGGTGATTAGTAGGATCATGAGGCATAGAAGCAAATTATTATCTTCATAGTACCTCCAACCTCTTGTCTGAGTAATTGGCTCCAAATGAGCCAGTTAATCAGGCTGGGCAATCCACACTCCTTCCTGGGAATTTTCAAATTGGAATTGAGAGAAGGAAGATCCCTCTCCCATCATAAATTTGCATTTCTGTAAATCCGTGGGGAGGGAATGTTGAATTTAACCCAGTGAGGGAACAAGAAATGAGAGACATTCAGAATTCACTGCAAATAAGTCCGTGGACCCATTTCTCTCTGCTCTTATTTTGGCTCTTTGAGCCAGTGAACCCTCATATCGCATTTGGTATGTTTCATTTGCGGTTGAAAGAGTTTCGATGCTATAAGGTATAGGCACCAGGTTTTATTTCTGACTGTTTTCAAATACAGACTAATTTCAGATTTATGGTGTTTAGATTTTGTAATGTAAGCTTTAATGTGATTATCCTCCCATTAACTGATTTGTTACCTTTTGACAGAAATGTGTAAAGTAAAATTATGACTTCATTTAAAAATGCCCCATGATTGAAATCACAGCCAGTTAGTTAACAAATTTAAATTCTTTAGAGAAAGTAGACAATTGTGACTGATATGATTTCTGTGAAATTATAGTTAGTAACTGTGATGACTTTGAATATTAATATTTTTCCATCCAACATTGGATTTCTGTTTAACAATTCAGGTTGTTTAACAAACAGCCAATCTGGTTAAGTTAAACAAACATAATTAAGTTTTCCAAAGTAGTTTGTGCCTTTTTCTCTTAAAAAAGCTAAGAGTTCTTTAAAAAGATTTTACTTTCCCATTGTTGTTATTAATCAGTTTTTCTTAAACTTCAGCAAAAGTAAAAACAAGCAAGCAAAATCTTTTAAAAAGAAAACATCTTTGGATACCCAGTATTGGATAGAATTTTTTAATATTATGTATGTAATATTATAACTAGCTACTAAACATTAATTTGTGCACAAGTTTTGTACCATAGCACACTAAAGTCAACAAAATTATAAAATTTATAACATTCAAAATAATTATATTTAGGAGTTCCCATTGTGGCTCAGTAGTAATGAACCCAACTATTATTCATGAGGATGTGGGTTTGATCCCTGGCCTTGCTTAGTGGATTAAGGATCCAGTGTTGCCATGAGCTGTGGTATAGGTCGCAGACGTGGCTTCGACCCAGCATAGCTGTACCTGTGGCTGTGGTGTAGGCCGGCAGCTGCAGCTCTGATTAGACCTCTAGCCTGGGAACTTCCATATGCCATGGGTGCTGCCCTAAAAAAAAAATAATAATAATAATAATTAGATTTAATGTAATAATAATAAAAATCAAGTAACTATTAGGAACTAAAATATGACATATGACATTGACAGCTTTGATTCTTTTGTTATGAGTATCCTGCGCTTGTGCTATGATTGGTTCAGTTTTCCCACCATTGTTATCTATCTGAACCATAAAATCTTTATTTATGCAGCACATAAAATCATTTTGACTTCATTTGGTACAAAACTATCTTTATGTATTAACTTTATCTCTACTTTAGCCTAGTAATACACATTGTGATATTCTCATGAAGTTAAAAACTTATTAAGTGTACATTGATTATGAATTATACTTGAAAAATGTTTTTCTTTATAATTGTAAACAAAGTTCATGAAGATGCAAACACAAATTTGAGACCGTTATTGACATTTTTGTTTTAGACTAATCTAAGATAATTGTGTGAAACATTTTCAGGAGGTGATTACCCTCCATACCTGCATTACAAATACAAATGAAAAAGTGAGTAGCAAAGTTGTATGGTTCATAAAATGATAGCAAATGCATTGAATATTGTTTATAGATGACTAGCAACATGAGAGCAAACTCTATTTCTGGCCAAAATTATGTAATTCAGCTTTTTCTGTGATTAAGAAGAAACCAGAAAAAAATACATAATAAAATTGTTTTCAGACATTGGACAAAAGTAGCACAGGAATAATGTTTAGGTATATATGATAGAAGGGAAGTAAACAAGGTAAGTCCTAAATTTCTGGGTAGAGGAACTTTCCTTATTGCAGTACATGAAGGGCTATTATAAAAAGATTATTAGTGGTTTTACCGACATTGAAAAAAATCTGGAAGACATATATATAGTAAGTCCTGATTTCAAGACTTACTATAAAGCTGTGGCAATCAATTGTGTGATATTGGTGTGAGGATACATTCAGTGGATCACTGGAAACAAACACAGAGTTTAGAAATAGATGAAAGCACCAATATCCACTTGATTTTTAAAAAGAATGCCTTCATTCTTCAAGAATCTCTTCATTGAATATAGAATTTTGATAATGTTTATTTCAGCACTTTACAGGTGTTACTGCATTTTCTTCTATCCTTTATGATTTCTAATGAGAAATTTGCTAGTATTCAACTTGTCCTTCCTCTCTGTGTAGATAGTGTGTCATTTGTCTATGCCTTCAAGATTTTCAGCAGGTTAAATATAATGATTGGAGGTGTGGTTGTCTTTGATTTTAACCTATTTGGGTTTACTAAGTTTCTTGAATCTGTAAATGTATGTTTCTTGAATCTGTAAATGTATGTCTTTTGTTAAATTTTGGAAGCTTTCAAACATTCTTTTTTCTAAAAATAAATCTGCACATTTCTTCTTCCTCATTTTCTTAAACTTCAATTGCTCATATAATTGGCTTTTTGAGATTTTCTCCAAAATTTCTGGAGATCTGCTTATTTGTCATGTTCAATCTCTTTTCCTCTAAGTTCTTGAGATTGTGTATCTTAATGATCTTTGTTCACTAACTCTTCTTTCTACTATTTCCACTTTGCTATTGAGACTATCCAGTTAATTTACTTTTAGATATTATATACATTATGTATTTTTTTAATAGTTACATGTTTTTGCTAAGACTTTATGTCTTTTCATTCATAATGAGCACATTTGCTTTTACCTCATATTGACCTGAAGCAAATAGATTGCAGGTTATTTCTGCACCAAAGATGGGTTTATTTGGGATCACTAGAGGATTTCAATTCAGGGTCTGCAACCTTGGTGAACCACATGCAAGGGAATGAGAACTCTTTTAAAGAAGGGAGAAAGGGATGGCAATAAGTAAATAAAGAGTTCATGGGTTTTCATTGGTTGAGTATTTGCCAGGAAAGAAGAAGAATCTTTCTGCGTCTTAGTCTCTTCTGTGGTCCCAAGGTTTGAGAATTTTTTCTTCTGGTCTCCCAATTCTGTTTAATTGAAGTTTCTGTTTGGGTTTTCTTTTTTTTTCTCTTTTTTTTGGCATTTCCTTCTTTTTATTAAGATATTTTTCTGAGTCATTACTGATGAAGTGTCAGGTTTTCCAGTTTGAAAGTCTTTTTCAAAGGAGGAAACTTTCCTGGGTGTAGTGTCTCAGTCTGAAGGAAAGTGCACAAATTGGAAACCTATTGAGGTCACATTTGAGTAACAAGGAGGTATAGGAGGGAGAATTCTCATCCGAACTCCATATGTTGTCATGTTATCAAGATCATAGACACTAGAGATCATCTGAAGTGCTAAGTCATCCTCAGAGGTTTGGGAAATCTTTACTTGTAGGTCATCAGATGATGTGCAGGTTCAGCCAAGGCTCAGTTTTCTTTAGGTGTGTCAGTTGAATCTAAGGGGCTATTCCTTGGAGTCTGGTGGCACAAGCAGTGTTTAGCAGTACCTGACAGGGACTCTCCAGGAAGGTTGAAGAGCCATGTCTTCTGAACATCTTTTTCACTCTACAGGTTTTAAGGTTCGTGATGCTTAAGGTCTTCATCTCTCAAGAGTACACTGTGAAGAAATTCCTCTACCAAAACATGATTATTGGAATGGAAGCAATTAGGCCTTTGAAATATTGAAGTATCTCTCCTTTTATTAGTTATGGATCAAAAGATGAGGGAACCAAGTGCATTGAGTGTCCCATGACTATCGCAAAGTGTAAGAGTTTACGAGTTCCCAAAGAGGGGGTGGACCTAAGATTTAGAAGGACCAACAACAATACTTTTGTCCAAGGTATTTGGAGGGCCTCTACAAATTTTGCCAGTTGAGTCTTAATAATGCTGTAAGTCATTTCACTAAACCAAAGGACTGAGAGTGGTAAACATGGTGAAAGTGTCATAGAACCAGCTAAATGACACAGATTTGTCAAAGCACCTGGCCAGTAAAATGGGTTCCTTGATCACTATGGAATTTAAGAGGAGTTTCCTCAGATAGGGGTAACCTTTTTTCAAAGGAACTTTAGACATAGAAGAGAAAGTAACTTGTATGCAAGGGAAGACTCAGTCCAGTGCGAACGCATACAGACCATGACTAAAATATATGTCCATGAGATGGACAAAGTTATATGAAATCCATTTGCTAGACTTTTGATGGTCTATTAAATAGTCTAAAATGTCTGAGAACAGTACAAACAGGCCTTCTTGGGTTGTATTTCAGACAACTGGTACAAGTGAGGTAGGCAGTTTTGTTTTTGTTTTTTTTTTTTGCTTTTTAGGGCCACAATCCCAGCATATGGAGGTTCCCAGGCTAGGGGTCTAATTGGATATACAGCTGCCGGCCTACGCAATCCGAGCCATATCTGTGAACTAGACCACAGTTCACAGCAATGCTGGATCCTTAACTCACTGAGGAGGCCAGGGATCAAACCCGCAACCTCATGGTTCCTAGTCAGATTCGTTTCCACTGTGCCATGACAGGAACTCCAAGGTAGGCAGTTTTTGAAGGCTTCTTATTTATTCCCCACCAATATTAATTCATGAAGCCTGTTATTTTGTCAGTAGACCAATGGTTTAATGCATGTATGGTGGTGAGGAGTGGGAATTTTAGAGTCTCCAGTAGGATAAGGTTATTATTTGGTCCAAACAAGAGATTTCTCTTTTTATCAAACCAACAATTATTGAATTTCCAACCTATTTTTCCTTATCTGAGGCCAATCATTGGCCCTCTCTAGCCAGTTTTTCTAAGTTATCATTTGGAGAACTATGCCTTTGAACCATGACAAATTTGGCTGCTGTTGGTCCCATTAAAGGCATCATTCCTTGCGAAAGTGTCAGCAAGATGATTTCCCTTAGCTTCCAGAATCGAATTTATAATGCCCTGGAATCTTAATAGCTAAAGTGGTAGGTAAAAATATTGCATCCAATATTTCCTAAACATAGGAGCCAGATGTTTTTTAATTGTGTTTATGCTGGAAGTAAGGAAACTATGTTCCTTCTACAACATTCAAAAATCATGAGCCGCTTCAAATGCGTATCTACTATCAACGTAAATATTGGCAGTTTCGTCTTTACGTAAAGTATAGTAAGCCTGTGTAAGAGTATAAATCCACCTTTCGGGATGAATTAGCTGTAGGTAAAGATACTGCTTAGCAATATCAAAAGGGGTATACCAAGCACAATATTTGCCATCCCTACTTATTAAATAAGAACCATCAGTGAACTATGAGAAGTCAACATTACTCAGAGGTATTTCGTACAGATCATCATGAAGCATCAATAGATGTTCCACCAACATTAAGCAGTCGTAAGGGACTTCATTGGTGATGGAGAGGAGAAAAGTTATCGGGGTTAAGGTTATTGCAACTTAAAAAATAATTATGTAGAACCAGTTAACAAAAGGACTTCACAGAATGTGAGGCAGCTGACTAAGAAATGTCGAGTGTGATGAGAATTCAGCAAGACTTCTACTGCTTGAGGTACAGCAATTGTTAAAGGTGATCAATCCCACAGTGATTTTCTTCATGGTCTTCACCAAAAGAGCCATGACTGTAATGACTCTAAAACAAGGTGGGTATCCATATGCCGACACAAGCCAGTTGCTAGTACCCCAAGGGCGTTCTCTTCCTTTTCATATACAAAAAGGAAATGTATAATAAGGAAATGCCCAAGGGAAGATGTGCTTTATAAACTCTCCCTTTATGGCCTTAAATGCCCTGTCATCTGGTTTTTCACATAAAACTGGGTCAGAGTTGTTGAGTAAAGCATACAGAGGTTTGGTCATGAGAGAGAAATTTGGAATCCAGTCTTAGCAGTAACCAATGAGCCTAGGAAAACTAAGTTGACACTTAGTTTGGGATTCTGGTAAACTTAGGATACTATGAAGTCTAACTGAATGTAGATGTAGCTGTTGTTCTGATATCATGTGCCTTAAATATCGAACCTGGGTTTGAGCAAACTGTGATTTTTCTTTGGTGACCTTATATCCCTTTAGGACTAAAAGCTTTAACAGATGGATATTGTATTCCTGTGAGGAGGCTTGAGAAAAGGGCCCAGAAGCAAAAAGTTTACATATTGCAGCAAAATAGAACCCTTAGTGAACTTTATGTAATCCAGATCAGCCTTTAAGACTTGGGAGAAATAAGAGAGTATCTCAGTAAAACCCTGAGACGTTACTGTCCAGGTGAATTGTTTTTATTCCCAAGGGAAGGCAAAAAGGTATTGGCTAGCTTTATCAACTAGAATACTAAAGAATGTATTGTATAACTCAATAACAGTGAAGAATTTACTTGTGGTAAGAATGAATGTTAGCAACATATGAAGGTTAGGGACAACAGAGTATTGAAGGACAGCAATGTTGTTTATTGCTTTGAGTACTGGACAGACTCCACCCTCAGCCCTTAAGTTTTCTCCCTGTAAAATAGGAGTATTACAGTGACTGATGGAAAGGCAATTAATTAGGTCTTGAGTCTTGTAATGTTATTGGCCTCATGCCTTGGAGGGCTTCTTATAGGATATTGTTTAATTCTGGGAATAGGTTACAGGGGATCTATGTGAATCTTAATGGGACCTGAACTATGAATTTTGCCAATATCAACTAGATATTTTTCCCATAGGGAGGCATGATAGCTGATTCAGTAAGGACAAATGATCAGTGTCTCAAGAATCAGCTCTTGAGTAATCAGAGACAAGACAAATAAGAGACGTCAAAGCGTCATTTAATTCACCTAGTTGTTTACTTTACTATTATAAAATTCTAGAATTAGTTCCCTTTTGGGATAAAGAAATTTCAGCCCAGTACTTTTCTAAGGAGTCTCATCGCATTGGATGAGGCAGAGGAACTAAGGAGAAAAGGGTGTGTATCTCTCAAAGGGAAATATCTTCTGAGACAGGAACCTCCTGAGATTCATTAGCGATCCTGATTATTAGATCCTCACTATTTGAACTGCTTAGTGCTCTGAGGTGAGGGCTGCTTTATAATAGTCAGGTTAAATACTCCCAGTGTGTTTACAGTATTAGTTAGGACTGGAAGAAATTCATCCTCAATCTGGAAAAATATTTCCCCAATCTGATTAAGAAGGATGGTTGGGAAGTGCCCCTGTAGTTCCTAGGAACCCCATTATTGCAAATTGTGAGGCCACTGAAGGGCTGGTTTGAAGACTGAAATTACCTGAGGCACTTAAACGTGAAACAATCTTCTTTTCCAGTGTCCTTGGTCCTTTGCAATAATAGCAAAACTTGGTTTCATTTAGGAGCTTTCAGTAGCTAGAGATGAAGATTAGGAGTTTTAGCAGTTTCCTTTTAGATGACTCATCTAGAATGTGAGAGAGCTGGTTTGCCAGGTTAACTAACTCCAGAACTGGCATAGTTTCTGATTCTATCCTGGTTCTTTTTACTGAGGGAAAGGTCCTGGTTGAGCCCATTAATAGACATAGAATTTAAAAAAAAAAAAAAAAAAGACTATGTGGAATAAATATATGAAGGAAGGCCAGAATTTTCTTTAAAAAATAATCTGAAGTTGATTGTAATAGTCATGAGCAGATTCATTAGATTTTTGTGTGCAAGCTTGAATTTTGTTCCAGTCAGCAATGTTAGAAAAACCCTAGGAATTACCTGAGGAAGTCACTTAGTGATTGCTCAAACCTCATCATTTAATAAGTAAGGGGGCTCATCTCTTTCTTGTAATTCTAGAGACCTATCAGGATTTTTCAGCTAGTGGTTTTTGCTGAATACTGGGCCTGGCCTTCACTGACAAGCATCTGAACCAGCTGATATAATCACTTCTCCGCCTTTTGGCTAAGATCAAGTGAACTAGCTGATAAAAGTCAGAGAAACCAGGTTGATAAAATTGACTATATTACATTCTTTATATAATCCATGAGAACCTTTGGTTACTTTGGAAAAATCTTTGATTATGGTTCACAGTTAAGGTTTAGTCCAGGGAATTTAAGGAATTAAAGATTTAGGCTCTAGATCCTCAGAAGCTTTGATTTTAGAGGGACATGTTCTAAATAGTACAGGAAAAAAATAGATAGTTGGAAGAGTTTTAGAGAAAAAGGTAAGTTCTGGTGAAAGAATTAGTACTGGGGAACTGAGGGTATAAATAAGGCATAGGTGGGAAGGAGGAAGATGGTGCCAGAAGTTTCTGAACACAAGGAGCTGAGAGACAGAGACAAGATGGCACCAAGGGCAGAGCCAGAGACAAAGAAGCCAAGGAAGAAGAGCTTGAAATTTCCACTTTATCTTTCTTTAATTCTTTCTTTGCCTTTGTTAATCTTAAAAACTTATTTTACAGAGGAAATTTTAGATTCCTAATAATGTTGGGAAGCCTCAAAATACTAATCAGAATAGGCATTCAGTTTAGCTCTCGAGATTTTTGAGCTCTTATAATCAAATTGTAAGGTGATTAAATATGAGGATTCAAAATTTCCCCATAATGGCCATTGACCTACTACTTGCTTTTGGTCAGGTCAATCCATTTAGGGGCATGAGGAAGAACCATTGTTTTTAAACATAACATCATCCAGAGTTTCTGTAGAGTGCACACACTCAAAATATTTAGATAACTGTGATCCTATTTTTCAGAATTTTTCTCTGGAGAAAAAGAATAATTTTCAAACAGCTTAACAGCTTATAGTTCAAACAATTCAATTCAAACATCTTGTAACTCAGATAGCCTGCAGGCCTAACACCAGCGAGGTCTAAGGAAACAGCTTGGTCCCAGAGGGGCCAGGCCAGAGGCTTTTCAGTTAGTACCCATAGGATAGTCCAATTCCAAAGGAAAGGGCTAATGCCTAAAAAACTGGCACAGTTTCAGTGAATCAGCCTCTGTTCCCCAAGGAGTGGCCTGAAAGTGTCTCAGCTGGCTTCAGACTGAACAAAACCAGAAAGAACAAAACCTAGAGATAGATCCTGAATAATGCCTGGATAGCTTCAAACGCAAAGAAGGCAGAACTAGAATCTAGGATACGATACTTGAGAAAGCAGTGAGTGACAACGGGCTGAAATAGGAACACCACATCTGTTTGCTCTCTAGGTCCAAAGCCTTTGGGGTTCTTCTGTGGTCTTCCTACAGGCCACCAAAATATTGACCTAAAACCAATAGACTGATATTTGTTATTTCTCCAGCAAATGTAAGTTTATTCGGGGTCAGATATTTCTCCAGCATATGTGGGTTTATTCAGGGTCAGTGGAGAATTGTAATTCTGAATCTGCAATCATGGCAAGCCAAGTGCAAGGGAAGGAAAATTCTTTTACAGAGGGGAAAAGGAAGTTGGGATGGCTGTAGTAAACAAAGAGTTTATGGGTTTTCATTGGTAGAGTCCTTATTAGGAAAGAGAAGACATTCTTCTTCCTGTCAGGCTTTGCTGTTGGTACAGGGCCAGAGAGCACCCCCTCTAGTCTCTCAACTCTATTTAATAGAAGTTTCTGTTTATTAATTTTTAATTCTCACTAAGCATAGTTAAAGTGGCTATTTTGAAGTCTTTGTTGTATAGTTTTCAGCATTTTTGTTTCCTTTGCATTGGCATCTTTTGATTGTCTTTTCTCTTGAGGTTGGGTTCCATTTTCCTGGTTCAATTTATGTTAAGTAATTTTTGTGTATATCCTAAACACTGTGGATATGATGCTATGTGGATTTCAGATTATGTTATAAGCTCCTAAGTGTTGATATATATATATTTTTAATCAGGCAGTTAGCTTGGTTAGACAGATCAGGGCAGCAACTCAGATGTCAGTTCAGTTCTTTAAACCTTAGTTATCTTCATTCAGTTTGCCCCGTGGAAGTGGTTCAGGAAACAGCATGGACTTATGATGAACTTATGCATGAAATTAAGTATCTCTGGACATCTTTTCTGGAGCTTCTTTCTCAATCTTCAGAAACTATTGTTATCTCAGGAATCCTTACTCTGGTTCCATAAAGATGGTGAATTTTTCTCTCAGAATTTTAGATGCTTGACGTTATAGTCAAGGTCAAACTGCATCTACCTTCAGTACAGAAGAAAAAAGAAACTTGCTTTGTTGGTTATTTGTTCCAAGTTTTGACTCCTCTCCACAAGTTGTCTGCTTTCATTTAGTCTCCAGAGCCTTTAGGTATTTTTCTTGTTCTTTATTGTCTAAGATTTATGGCAGGTATTTATTATGGGGAGAATCAATTTTTTTTTTTTTTTTAGGAACTAATTTCTCTATGGCAGTTGACAATCTATTACTTTCTAAAGGAGAAAAGTCCAGGGAAACATCTGCTCCCTTTTAACTTTTTCTCTCTCTTTTTATTTTTTGACCATATCTGTGGCATGTGGAAGTGCCCAGACAAGGGACTGAATCCAAGCTACAGCTGTGACTTATGCCACAGCTGTGGCAACACTGGATCCTTACCCACTGTGCCAGGCTGGGGATTGAACCTGAGGTGCCACAGAGACAATGCCAGATCCTTAACCCCCTGTTTGCTTTTTATATGTTTGTCACATATTGTGACATATTGTGAGCCCTGTTGGAAAGTTCTTATAGCTTACATTTTGAAAGCAAGTAGCAAGTTTGTCCACCTGTGAAGCTTGAGAATTTTTCATAACTCGTTAAGTGAAATGTGAAGAATGGTAATAACAGTTCTACGACCTGAAGAAGAAGCACAAAATTTTGTGTTAACTTTACGTTGACTGACAAACTATACTTCCACTGTCCTGCTGCTCTCTCGGTCCCGCCTGGTCTGCAGTTTTGATCGGGTCTTTCTCTTCTCCCAATTATCCACTTTAATATTTCTTGATAGTGCCAGTGACTCTCCAGCCAAACATAACCTGTTTCTTGCCAGGCGTTGTTCTGCTATCACAGGCAGTGTTCCAGAAAACCAAATTCTTTCTTCAACACTATAAATGTAGCTGACTATTCACTTTTTCACATCTTCCGTTCTTTCTTCAAAATTATAATCTGGAGGAGGAGAAACAAATACACAATTAATTTAAAATTGAAGTGAAAATACTTTATCATTCAGGGAAGTATTTTATCCATCAATTTCTATTTTTCCTTTCTCTTTTTTCATTCTGTTTTGCAGCTTATTTTATGGATATTGTCAGGCTTCCCACCACATTTTGCTCTGTGTCTTTTTGGAAGTCTCATTCACTGAACGTGCTCCATCAGAAAGTAGATAACAGGAGTTCTCTCTGTGGTGCGGTAGGTTAAGAATCCAACTGCAGTGGCTCAGGTCTCTGCAGAGTTGTGGATTCAATCCCCGGCCTAGGGCAGTGGGTTAAGATCTGGAGTTGCCACAGCTGTGATATAGGTTGCAACTGTGGCTCAGATTTGATCCCTGGTCTCCGAGTGTGGCCATTGAGAAAAAAGAGAAAAAGGCCAAAAAAAAAGCGGATGACATTCTTTCAGAAATATTTTAAAAGAGATTTCTACCCTAATAAAAAGTTAGATTTGATACATCCAAGGTCACTTTCAGTTCTAATGCATAAAGATATATTCTGAAACATTATCACATCACATTGGAAAGGAGCTATTATTCTTACTTAACTATGTATTTTAGAACTAATAAGTCCTTTGAATACATAGAAATTATTCAAAGATTATTACATCTTTTCATACTGTTCTAAAAATCACAAAATTAAAGGAACCTAGGTTAATAATAAGGGGCTGATTTATTGCTTTACTACACAAGAAGTCTGCCATTAACCTAACAGAGGCTCCACACAGAAAAATCATTCTCTAGTGGAGGAGGCCAAAAAGAAAATTAGCACTATGCTAAAAGAGAACCCATTATGGGTAATTTGATGATATTAATGGCATTTTCCTTCCCTTGCAGTATTGTAAAACCTACACATAGTGCTCATTTCCTTGCCTGGAAGGGAAAGATTACATTACTCTAGGCCTTTTGTAAATTTTACAGCATATGTTTTATAGTAATTTGATTCTCAGACAGTGCTGAGTCTAGGGAGCGTCATCCCTTTGATCAGAAGCTGTGAAGCGAGAGCCACTCTGGGCTCTGGATCCTGTCTGCCAGCCACTGGACTTCATGATAGTTCATGCTGCCAAGTGGACAGAGACCGATTATTTTCTGGTTCCCAGTTTCTGAGTCCTGCACTGTAGGTTAAACCAGCATATAAAGTTGACTTTGTGTATACAGTACTCTGAAATGGCATAATCAACACATTTTTCTTCCTGCACATGGCAGCAGAAGAGAAGAACAGGCTCTATTAATTGATCTGCTGAAACCTTGGTCCACAGGGAAATAAATCTTTCAACTCTTGAGTTATAAGGACTGTAGTTTTCCTAGGGCAGTGCAGATCTTTTAATTTGCTTCTCTGTGTTAAGTCAGACTTCAGTCTTCAGTACCCCCATGTACTCAGGAACACTAGAAACCATTCTTATCTATCTACTATTTTAATAATGATTATACTTGCCAATATTAGATTCTTCTATTTTTACTGCCCAGAATTCATATCTACAATAATGATCTCCTTTAGAACAGTAAAAGTGGAACAAACCGAGGATATATGGCTCTTCTTCAGTCCTAACCATCATACCAATTATTCCACCATTTCTATTATTGAAGAACAATTGAGAATCAAATTACCAATGAAATTTTAAAAATGCCTGTGGCAGATTGAATAAGTGTGTCTTAATTTTTTCACCACTCTCTGAATTCGTAACCTTTGTCACATAATTTTGCAACTCCTTTCACAAAAGTTAGGCTGTACTTTAGTGCTGTGTTGGTTTTGGCAAATGAATATGTGAATGGACATGGCAAAAATGCAAAGAAATGATGGCATGAATGGGCTTGCTGTTTGAAATTTCTGCCATCCGAAAAAGAACATGCAGCTAGCCTTCTAGTTCATGGAGATAAGACCTCCTTGGGGGAGAAGTTGGCTGATCTGAAAATCTGCAGCATGAAGCATAAATTCAAATCACACCTGCTGATCCTCACCTGAAACACAGACTTATAAGAAAGATCAGCCCTCAGTGAAGTTGCCTAGCCAGTTTTCAGTCAGAGACAAGAGTGGTGAAGATTTATGATAAAAATGTTTTTTTCTGTGAATTTGTGATATTTTGTTACAGAGAATATCTTCTTGATGCTGTGTACTTGTGATGAAAATGGTTAATACAAGTTCACATTTACTAATGTCCAGATCTTTAACTCATAGTTGATCTCCTTAATGTTCCTTTCAGAAACTCACTTTAATCAACTGTAACTTTTAAAGTGTGGTCGTAACATAAAAATACAAAAATTCTGCTGCATGAAAGGATATAGTCCCAATTCTTTAGAAAATTAAAATGTGCAGAATAACCCATGTTCCTGGAATTACGTGCTGCTAACCATTCACTGAAAAGTAATGAAAGTGTTTAATGAAAGTTGACATAAGTTAAAATGCTGGAGAAACTTGGTTTAAATTATAATAGCAATATATTTCTATATAGAACACATCATTCACTGATGAGTTTACCACTGTCATTTCACATCAGTCCTTACAAGATCTAGTGTGACACTAGAGGAAAGGTATGTTTATTTTACCTGATTGTGTCTCAAGGGCATGTGTTAATTTAGATATAAAAGACATAGTGGACATGATTTTGGTGTTCCATGTTAAAAGAAGGCGTTTCACATTGACGGGGGAATTCTCCCAGTTTATGGTCACCAAAAAGTATTTGTGACTTACTGATTTTAACTCTGAAAGATAAATTTTGGTGTTCCCATTGTGGCTAAGCGGTTAACGAATCCGACTGGGATCCACAAGGAGGTGGGTTCAATCCCTGGACTCGCTCATTGGGTTAAGGATCCGGCGTTGCCGTGAGCTGTGGTATAGTTCTCAGATGCGGCTCAGATCCTGCATTTCTGTGGCTGTGGTGTAGACCGGTGGCTACAGCTCCAATTGGACCCCTAGCCTAGGAACCTCCATATGCCACAGGTGTGGCCCTAAAAAGACAAAAAAAAAAGATAAATTTTGATTCTCACCTATTCTACTTCAAAACTCTTAGGGGTATAGCTCAGTGGTAGAGCATTTGACTGCAAAACTCTTTATTATTTAGGCAAGGGTTTCTTCGTCTGTGTATTCTTTTATTACTCAATGAATTTTATTACATTTATAGGTGTACAACAGTCATCACAACCAAATAAGATATGGTTGTGATGATTGTTGTGTATTCTTATTTGGAGGAATCTGGGTTTGAGACTCAGTGCTTTAAAAACTGGCAGACAGTTCTCCAAAGAAGACATGCAGATGGCAAATAAACACATGAAAAGATGTTCAACATCACTCCTCATTAGAGAAATGCAAATCAAAACCACTATGAGGTACCACCTTACACCAACCAGAATGGCCATCATCAAAAAGACTACAAACAATAAGTGCTGGAGAGGGTGTGGAGAAAAAGGAACCCTATTACACT
>PVHT021183584.1:16792569-16879759 GCA_004024745.2 Catagonus wagneri
TAAAAGACACAATGAACCTTCTTACAGAACAGACAATGACTCACAGACTTTGGAAAACCTTGGTTTTTCAAATAAGACAATCTGGGGGGGTGGGGGGATGCACTGGGGGTTTGGGATACAAAATCTGTAAAATTGACTTGTGATGATTTATGCACACCTATAATTGAAATAAAATCCATTAAGAGAAAAAAAATAAAAAAAAATAAAGTTTCAAAAAAAAAAAAAACTTAACATTTTCCAAGGGAAAGGCCGTGCTTGGATACAGCTGCTACAATCAATGTCCATTGAGCAAGTAAGGGTTGCCAAGATTAATGAATTCTTCCCACTGTGAAAGCAGTTTTGCGGCTGTGGCAGAAAAACCTTTTCCAAAGTTGTATTTGTAAACCAGAAGAGGCCTTTTTTGATGTTGCTGTTGTTCATCTGACCAAGTCTTGTCTATTTGTAAATATTCTGGCTCATATATTTCTGTGATCCTCTCCCGAGCCCCCTTCTACAGAATCATTGCCAAACTCATTTATAATCATGCTTTCAGCTCATAACGTTCTCTGTGTTTCCTGCTTAGTAGCACCCATGTTCAGGCCATTTGCCTGGAATTGGGAAACATTTTGATACCTAGTATTTTTATTTTCTTCACACCCTTACACTTGTCTTCTCCTACTATGACTTGAGGAACTTCTGTGTTCCATGCTCATGTGTATAAAGAATAATATAGAAGAGGGCACCCTGAAAATGATGTGTATTATATAAAGTCTACAAAAATGTCTACCTAAAAAGCAAGTAGAAGTTGAATAAAAATGAGGTTTCTCTCAATGAAAGAAAAAAGTTTCAAGCAGCAATATCAAATGTTGTTTAAGCTATGACTGTGGTTCTGGTGGATAGTTGACATTGATGGAAACTATAATTAAATCCCTTCAAAGAAAGCACCATAATAAGAAATATATATTTTATGTATTAACCTGACACTAGTATGTGCAGCTAGCATTTGGGGATCTTCTAAAGTTAAAAATATCTTACCTAGTTATTCCTGAGAAGATATTACCTCCAAATTAGGAGTGTCAGTACCCTGAAATCAGCCTTCCTATCAAGTATATTATCATTTAATTTAACATGCATTTATTTATAACCTACCGTGGTCTAGATATGGTCTTAGCTGATAAGAGTAGAGTGCTGAACTGTATCTATGCACTTGTGGAACTCACATTCTAGTGGAGGAGATCAACAGTAAACAACAGCTATATTAAGTCTTAGTTACATTTGTGAGAAATGCTATAAAAGAGGCAGTGTTCAAAGAGAGTACATAATATCATCCTACCTAGTAAAGGAGAGCAAAGAGAAAGTAACAGTAAACTGAAATGAAATTTCAAAGATGGATTTAACTGAGTTAGTGAAAAGCTCTGGGTATACAAGTTTCAAGTAGAGAAGAGATCACTCTGAGGTCAGTAGGAAAATGATGTGTATTGTTTTCCTGCAGCTGCGGAAACAAACTACCATCAACTGGGTGGATTAAAACAGCAGAAATTTATTCTCCTGCAGTCCTGCAGATACAGGTAGAAATAAAGGTAAATTTGAAATTTGGTTAGAAAAGTTTGGCTTATGCGCTAAAAATTCATTGGCTATCCATAAAATAATAGAAGTATAACGCTGAAAAAAAATTATAGGAAGTTTTTTTTTAATCAATCTACTGTTAATAAAGAGGAAAAAATGAAGAATAAGCATGGTAAACATAAAACCTGAATAATATGGTTAATATAAGTCCAAATATATCATAAGCCACATGAATGTTATTTTTGCCTATTAAGACAGTGAAAATCTCAGATAATATTATTTCTGAAGTGTTCATTTTGGCTAGCATTACCAAGGAAAGATGAATTATGGGAGGTGAAGATGGAAAGGAGAAAAATTATAAAGGTCAAGAAAAGTTCAGAGAACACTTCAGTATTAGTAGGAATGGAATTGAATTAAAGAAGACATTTCAAGGAAATATTTAGGAAGTTTAATAGTTTATTATATAATCCAAGGGTCATAAACCCATGTACTACTAAATGTTCAAATCTTCTGAAATTACCCTCACCACTGAACTTCTAAAATAACTTACTGTAGGTCCCAGCCCTGCAAACTGAGAGATTCTATTTCCTCCTTTTGCTTTATAGTATCTCCCAAGATTTGTAGGTGACTGCTATGTTTCTTAGTGATTTGATACTTACGTCCTGGTCTCTTCTGAGTTCTGTCTTTATTATATAATCTATGTCCTGTGACTCTCTCTCCACTTTGCCTCAAATAAAATAGTGTAACAGAATAGCATCAAATTAAAAAAAAAATCAGTCATGGTTTTCCTTAAGTCTCCCTTAAGCTTCCTTCACATCATACATTTATCCCTGCTTGTCATCGGCCCTCAGGATTTGTTCCTAAACCTCGTAACTCATATGCACTATTTCCTCCTTGGTTCCCTCTCACAGCCATGCTCTTCGGACCTTCTCACCATTATGAAGAAAGGACTCTCAACATGCCACTCTGGAGTTTCAGTTTCTTCCACTTACTGCTCCATTTTTTCCCTGCCTTATAATGTCCATACACAAACACAACCTCTGTGCATGATTCTACATTCAGTACATCCACCATAAGGTGAGGGCCTTGCTTTGCTGACCATGAAATCATGGGGCAAGATATTCAGGCGAGTTGTTTAAATGTGTCCTTTCTTTTAACAGTTGTTTGAAATTGAGCCCATAGCCTGGAGAACAGGGCAAAATGTTCTGGGAGTCTTTCTCTATTCTACTCTTGCTTTGTTTGCTATGTTGTGTATTTTGTATATACATATGTTACTTATTCATACACACACACACACACACACACACAAAACAAGGAGCTTATTTTATAATAATATTTGTTTGGTATTTAGGTAATATTTTGATATATTGAAAAAAATTGAGGTGACAGCATTTTTTAATCATTTTCTTCTGTGGACTATGTTACCTTTCTCATAATTTAGGCTTTCTGGTTTTAGCTTTCAAGTCATATCATTTTAAGATCACATACTATTCATATTCTCATTTTTATCACTTTGACTTGAAATAATTTACTTTTTCTTTCTCATATTCCTTTAACTTTCTAATATTTTAGGTGATTATTTCTTTTAGCCTCTTAAAATGTTTTAATAATTTTATTTATTTATTTTAATATTCACTTTTTAAATGAAAAAGTAACATCACATTTATTTCACTTAATGTATATATAATGTTAACTCAGTAAGAGTTAATTTTCTTTTATTCTGTTAATTCATTTTTATTGAAGTATAATTTTAAAGTATACAGCATAGTGATTCAGCGTTTTTATAGATGATACTTCACTTGAAGTTATTACAGAATAATGGCTATAATTCCTGTGCAATATATCCTGTTGCTTATCTATTTAGTAGTTTGCTTCGTAGTTTGTACCTCTTAATCCCCTACTCCTTTCTTGCCCTTCCTCTTTTCCCTTTCCCTACTGATACCCAATAGTTTGTTTTCTCTATGAGTCTATTTCTGTTTTGCTACATACACTTGTTTATTTTTTATATTCTATATGTAAATGGCAACGTAGAGTATTTGTCTTTCTCTACCTTATTTCACTAAACGTAATTCCATCTAGGTCCATCTACAATTGTTGCAAATAGTCATTTTTCAGATGTATCAATTATTATCTATTTAAATTTATTCCTAAAGCTCTTTAAAGTTTCAGTTTTTAAAAGCTATTATTTTATTTCTTGTCTTATCCTTTTATTTTAGCCATTTTACAATTGCAAGTTTAGTTGTCTTACATTTTTGTCTTACTGATTTTATTGCTGTAATTTTGACTTTCTCATAATTACACATTTTAGCACTTCCACATTAATACTTTTCTGATTTAAAAATTTTTACATCTTATTTTAACCTTTCTCTTAACTTTAATTTTTGGGTTTTGCTTATAATTTTAGCATTGCCAACTTTTTCTCATCTTTTAAAGTTAGTGTAAAATTTAACAGTTTTATAGTTTCCAGTTTTATTGTTTCTGTGATAGGTGTGGAAGCTCCAAATGATCTGAGATATGTTTTCAGATTTAACATAATACCGTATGCTGTTGAAGAGGAAGTGATTCATCCCAGTGGCTAGAACATAGGTCGATGGCAGAGGAAGTGATATGTCAAAGGAAAAAGAGAGTCTACTTTGTTGAGGTCTTTCTAGGTGTCCAGCATGATGCAAGTGCTTCACTCTGATAAGTTCCTTTACTTTCCCAACAATCAAGCATGAATGTCATTATTATATCCAGTTTACATTAACTCCATTATAGTTTCACAAAGACTAATTTTTCCTGTGTTGTCCAGACAGTAAAAAATATAAACCATGTCCATTTGACTAATTCTTTGCCTCATATATTCTCACTAAAATGGTGGGTCAGGTGATGACAGGGAGCTGGCATGAACCTAATCACTACCGAGTGAGTGGAACCAGATCCTGCTCTTGTATCAGCTGTGAGGATAATGATATTCTTCATAAAAATATATTTGACATAATATGAATAAGTCTGCTTATTCTTTCAAGGTGGCTATGAAAGGTAGGTGAAGGGCTTATCTTTTATAATTTGCTATTCATACTTACAGTACTTTTACAAGGAGAAGAAAAAATGCAGAGAAAGTGTCTTCTAGTGACTTTCCCCCCTCATCAAAATTCAAATGCTTAAATCTCATCCACTAACATTGATAGAAAATAGATTCTAGCTACTCAGTAAAGTAAATACTAATTGAAACCTAATTACCTTAAAAATATATTCTTGGGAAACATGTCCATTTTATGAAATTACTCAATTAGTTATAAATTTTTGTTTAGAATTCTAAACTAGTACTACTATGCTCTTTAAGCTTTCCACTACTTTATAAACACTCCTGTTGGCCACAGAGTATTTATAGAGTATATGCCAAACTTAATTCAACTAAGAGCCTGGATTTGTTTTTCAGTGTTTTGAAAACTGCATAAATTTTGATGATTGACACTCAGGGTGTGATTCTTTTTCCTGGACTGAAAAATAAATGAAATCTTTATACTTTTGAATAATAAACACCCACAATTTAAACAGAGTAAGAGGACTTTGGTTATTTGTTTTTCAAAGTGCATTCACTATTAGAAAGTAGACCTAGAAGAAACAACCTTTTATGTTTATTTGTTTTTAAAATTTCTCAGGAAAGATACTTTAAAAAATATTATAGTTGATTTACAATATTGTTTTAGTTTCAGGTGTACAGCAAAGTGAATCACTTATACCTATATGTATTGTTTTTTGTCATATAGTTTATTACAAAGCATTGAGTAGACCTCCCTGTGGTATAAGTAGGTATTTGTTAGTTGTCTATTTTTTATGTAGTAGTGTGTATGTATTAATCCCATCCTCCCAATTTATCTCTCCCCCCTCACACAGTTTCTCTTTGGTAACCGTAAGTTTGATTTTGAAATCTGTGTGTTTCTTTTTAAAAATGAGTTCTTTTGTATAATTTTTATTAATTCCACATGTAAGTGATATCATATAATATTCATCCTTCTATGTCTGACTTTCTTCACTTAGTAGGATAATGTCTGGGTCCTTCCTTGTTGCTGCAAATGGCATTATTTTTTTCTTTTTTATGGCTGAGTAATATCCCATTCAATATATTCCCTTTTTTTTCTGTCTTTTTAGGGCCGCACCTGCAGCATATGGAGGTTCCCAGGCTAGGGGTCAAATTGAAGCTGCAGCTGATAGTCTGTGCCACAGCCACAGCAATGCCAGATCTGAGTCGTATTGGCGACCAGCACCACAGCTCACAGCAACACTGGATCCTTAACCCACTGAGTGAGGCCAGGGATTGAACCTGCATCCTCATAGATACTAGATTCATTTCCACTGAGCTACAAGGGGAACTCCATGTTAAAGCCAAGCCAAATAAATTCAGCAGTATTACTAGTGTAGATTCAAAGTTTTTCTGATATTCCTATTTAGGTTAACTTGTCAAATAAACAGCATATGGGACTTACAGTATTGTTAAATGTTTTGAATCTGATTCATATCTTACCCCTTGGTGTGTAAGGGCTATGTAATCTTATCTATATTATATCGATTGTTAGTTGAATTTTAAAACAATGTAATTATTCCTAACAACGTTTATCTTCAGCATGTTGGGATTATAAAACATTTTCAGTCATTTAATAATTGTCTTAATGTTTTCATTTGCAAACAAATGATTAATGCTTTCATTTACAAAATAAGATGCCATGATTTTTAGTAATGCTTTAAAAAGAATTCATACAAGTCAGGTAGTGAAAGCCATCTGCAGTTTCAGTAAACCAATAAGGACCATTAAAAATAATGAAAAAATCACAAATATTATGAGATTAAATACCGAAAAGACCTGGCCTATTATAGCATAAACCACATGCGGATAATAAACCACATTTCATTAGATAAAAAGACTGTACAATATATGGTTTAGCCAAGAAGTTAATTTTTTGTTCAATCACAGTATCTCCTTAGTTCAGGGCTCTAGTAATTACGTTCCCAGACTGCCTTTCATTACTTCTCTTTGTTTTCTCTTTCTACCTTTATTTTATTTTTATTTTTCTCTTTCTTTCCTTTTCTTTCTCTTTCTTTCTTTCTTTCTTTCTTTCTTTCTTTCTTTCTTTCTTTCTTTCTTTCTTTCTTTCTTTCTTTCTCTCTCTCTCTCTCTCTCTCTCTCTCTCTTTCTCTCTTTCCCTCCCTCCCTTCCTTCCTTCCTTCCCTCCCTCCTTTCTCTCTTTCTTTTTCTTATAATGTTATTGCCAGTGTATTCTCTGCATTGGCTCTAGGAATTAAGGGGAAATCTCTTTTAAAAATCACCACTACTTTCAGTAAAACTGGAATTAGCCAAGTGAGTGTGATTAACTTACTTATTAAAAACAAACAAACAGGAATTCTTGTCATGGCTCATAGAAACGAATCTGACTAGCATTCATGAAGACACAGGTTCGATCCCTGGCTTCTCTCAGTGGGTTAAGGATCAGGCGTTGCCGTGAGCTGTGGTGTGGGTCACAGACACAGCTTGGATCTGGCATTTCTGTGGCTGTGGTGTAAGCCAGCAGCTGTAGCTCCCATTTAGCCCCTAGCCTGGGAACCTCCATATGCTGTGGGTGCAGCCCTAAAAAAAAAAAAAAAAAAAAAAGTGACCCATTTCAGCAAAGCAGAATGCAGTGCTGCAAATAACAGGACTCTTTCTGAAGTTCTAGGCTATACATTTCTTTGTGTTGGCTTCAAACTCAAGTAAAAATGATCACCAGCAGCTTGAGACTTACATCACCTTTACTTTAAACTGGTGGTTCCAAATCAAATAGAAGGCCATTTCTTGGTTATTCTGACACAATTTCTGAGGATGGCTCTTGCTGTAATTTGAATTACATGCCCATCTATTCCCTTAATGTCTATATTCATGTAAATGGGGACCCTGATTTTTCATCTCTTTGTTCTTACCTAAATTTGGTTAGATCAGGGGAGCCCACCACAATTAAAACACAATATACACCTCAAAAAAGAGAGGCAGTCATCAAAATAGTAGCTATACATGCTATGCAGACATAAGTAACTGCAATCTTCTATAAAATATAGAAATTTTTGTAAAAGTATTTGGAGTAAAAATAGGGATTTTTGTAGGCTATTTGAGATACATTAGAATATACCCAAGGAATCTTATTCTGAGAAACACAAGGGAAATTTTTATGAGTCTCTTTGTGTGTGTGTGTGTTTTAACTAGTTGTATTCAAATTGGATGATTGAGTTCATGGCCTATTTTTCCACTTACTATTGTGACAACTAGTTGTCTGTGTTCCAAAAAAAAAAAAAAAAAAAACCACTTCTATAAAAATGCAATAACTGTATAATAGATTTTTAAATATATATATTTATTGCTTTTCTCCTATTTTTGTTTGAGTTTTTTTTTCATTATTTTTAATGACACACATTTTCACACATTGGGCTATTTCTGAATTAAGGATTAGTTTGTTAGAGAAATTCCTAAAGTGACATGTTTTCAGTAAAGTATATGAATGTTTGTATAACTCAATTTACATTGACAGATTTATTTCCTGAGTTGCTCTGTTTTGAAATGTTCTCTTAGACTCTCTTGTTCTCTAACTCTACATACTCTCCCATGGCGAACTAATATACTCCCATGGCCTTAACTAGTATCTTTAGTCAAATGGTTGGTGAACCTGCATATCTAATTTGCGAGTCATCCCCTGAGTTCCTGACCTCCGAATGCAACAGCGTATGGACCTCTCCTCCCAGATGTCTCACTGGGCCTCAGGTTCACAACATGTACAAGACCTACACATTGTGATATTCTCCACCCCCCTCGCCCTATCGTTAAAGTGTGGACCCTGTTGGAATTGTTCTTATTTTTCCCTTTCTTTCTCAGGAGTCCCTTCTTTAATGCCTTTCATAGATGAAATCATAGAATTCCCACAGAGAGAGATGGTTGGGATGCCTAGCCAAGTTTTCCCACTGACAGTTCTTTTTTTTTTGTCTTTTGTCTTTTCAGGGCCACACCCGTGGCATATGGAGGTTCCCAGGTTAGGGGTCCGATCGGAGCTGCAGGTGCTGGCCTGCACCACAGCCACAGCAAGGCCTGAGCTGTGTCTGCGAACTACTCCAGAGCTCAGGCAATGCCAGATCCTTAAACCCCTGTGCAAGGCTGGGGACCGAACCCACATCCTCATGGATTCTAGTTGGGTTTGTAAACCACTGAGCCATGAAGGGAACTCCTCCCCTCTGATAGTTCTTTACCTTTCTCTGAAGAAGATTTAAATTTAAGGCCATGGTAAAAATGAGTCCTGTGTATCTGCTTTTTTGACAGTCCTGGTCATCAAAAGAAAGAAATAGTGTATGGGAGTTTCTCTTGTGGCTCAGCGGTATTGAACCCAACTGGTATCCATGAGGACATGGCCTGGATCAGTAGGTTAAGGATCCTGCATTGCTGTGAGCTGTGGTGTAGGTTGCAGATGCACTTGGATCTGGCCTGGCTGTGGCTATGGTGTAAGCCAGCAGCTGCAGCTCCAACTCGACCCCTAGCCTGGGAACCTCCATATGCTATGGGTGCAGCCCTAAAAAGACAAAAAAAATAGTATGTGAACATGAAGTCTTTCAAGTTGGTTTAAAAGAGTTATTTATAAGTAAAGTCAGTACTGCAGAATTTAAAAAGTGAAATTATTAAAAAGTACTGCTTTATAAACTCAGATAAATTTTTAGGGAACAAAAACATCTGCCCCCCCGAATAAAAATTAAATTAGATAAGGTTTTAGTGTAAAAAAAAAAAAACTCCTGCTCTCCCAAATAAAAATCAAATCAAATCAAAACCATGCAGAAGGAGATGTAAACGAAGACAATAAAGACACTGAATTCCTATACAGGCACATTCTTAGAATGCTCATGATTGTAATATGTTTCCTGTTGAATATTGTAATAGCAGAAAACTTAATTTAATATCAACCTAGAAAGACATACCTCCCTATATAATTATATTTTTTGTTGTTGCTATTTGATGTTTTTATATTTATAAATTTATTAAATATCCCTTTAGAATGGCAGAATCTTATATTCTCTAGTTTTTTTTAATTGTCACTTTTAAAATGAGCAGCCAAAATAATGTTTCTCATGAACATTAGCACTGATGTAGGTTGGAATTTTTAATGTGTACTGAGTTTGCGAAGAACTCATTATTCATTTACTAAATAATTGTGATGAACCCCAAAAAAATGTTATAAGAAATGTTATAATCAGCTTTCATAACTTGTTAATTCTTCAAAGTGACCTGGACTCTGGTTATTTGTCATGATTTCAAACTTTTTGTGGCTTAACTGTCTAGGAAAATTCAGGAGTTTGATTAAGTGTTCTGGTCTGTCAGCAAGAGTAGACAGAAGGCTAGCTGCTCAAATTCATTTTTAATTTTTATTATTTCTTATTATTTTGTCTTTTTAGGGCTGCACCTGTGGCATGTGGAGGTTTCCAGGCTAAGGGTCAAAGCAGCTGTAGCTGCAAGCCTACACCAGAGTCACAGCAACGTGGGATCTGAGCCGCGTCTGCAACCCACACCACAGTTCACAGCAATACCTGCAGATCCTTGACCCACTGAGCAGGCCGGGGATCGAACCTGTGTCCCCATGGATGCTAGTCGGGTTCTCTAACTGCTGAGCTACAACGGGAACTCCATCAAATTAATTTTTTTTTAATGTGAACAATGGAGGACAGAATAGTCTACTAATCTGAAATCATATCATTCTCCTTTATAGTTATTTCATGTTTATAAAGGTATATTTTCTATCAAAAGAAGGCTGCAAGAATAATTAAATCATACCTTCTGGGTTGTCAGAAACCTATAGCAAATTGACAACAACTAGTTGTAGGAATTTCTCAATGTAAAATGAAACAATTGAAAAGAGATAAAGTAAATATTTTTATGTTTACCTGGAATAATTTATTAAAATATCATTTTTATATTCATGGAACTATTCAAGTTTGAGGCCTTTTTGTAAAGTTATTTGACAGAAAATGACCAATAATGAGAAAGGCACAGGAAACTATATCCAGTTTCTTGGGGTAGACCATGATGGAAGGTAATATAAGAAAAGGAATGTGTATGTGTGTGTATGTATATATGGTTTATATGACTGGGTTATTTGGTTATACAGAAGAAATTGGCACAATTTTATAAGTCAACTATAATAAAACATTTTTTAAAAAGAGAGAAGATATTTAGTGACATTGCTTTTCAATCCACTACTTCACTTAAAGAAACAATATACTTGGACTTAGTCTTTAAATAATACATGAAATTTTATATAATTGGACCATCAAAAGCTGGAACTTGAATTACTCTTAAGGAATTAAATAAGTCAATACATACCTATTATTACTGCTAAAACTGTTAACTCTGATTTCTCTTTAAAAATCTATTACGATTGTCTTGTGAGTAGAAGATTTTTTTTTTATTGTTGGATCTTTGAACACTTCTGAATAAGCTATGCTGTGATTTACCATGGAGTAGCTCCTAGCGTCTGTGTCAAGTCAAAAACCATCTAGGAGTATAGGTGTTCTAACATTGAGCAGTGGCAGTAACAGTGTCCTTTTAGAATTTCTCCACCCTGTCCTTAAGGGAGAGAATAGCCCTTGATGGATAATGCAGAACACATGTTCCAAGTTTGATAAATCCAACCTCAGTGCATTTTCCCATATGGTACTGCGCATGTATTACTTCATTCAAACTTTGGCCATCTTGTCATAATTTATGACCTACAAAAACTCATTAAACTACATATTTAGTATATAACTGTTATGAGTAGTATAGCAGCTGATGTAAAGCAATGAACATACCTTAATTAAAACATTTATTGCTAAAAATGCTAGCCATTGTCTGAGCTGTCCGGAAGGCATAGTAGTAACATCAAAGCTCGCTGATCACAGATTACTATTACAATTATAATAATTTAAAAGGCTTTTTTTTCGGTCTTTTGTCTTTTTAGGGCTGCACCCTCAGCATGTGGAGGTTCCCAGGCTAGTGGTCCAATCGGAGCTGTAGCTGCCGGCCTATGCCACAGCCACAGCGACGCAGGATCCAAGCTGCATCTGCAACCTACACCACAGTTCACAGCAACGCCAGATCTTTAACCCACTGAGCGAGGCCAGGGTTTGAATCCCCATCCTCATGGATGCTAGTCAGGTTCATTAACCACTGAGCCATGACGGGAACTCCTAGAAGTTTGAAATATTGCAAGAATTAACAAAACATGACACTGAGACATGAAGTGAATAAAGGTTGTTTGAAAAATGACACCAATAGGGTTGCCACAAACTTTCAACTTATGAAAAACAAAATATCTGTGAAGCACAGTAAAGTGAATTGCAATGAAAGGAGGTATGCGTGTATATCACTTAAGACTTATCAAAATCTCACAGCCAACTAGAAAGAAACCATACATTCAAATTCTGCAAGGAGATTAGTGGGTTTCACCATGCATTTTACGTGCAAGGTTGAAGTAAATTTAAGCAGTTCTTTTCAGTGGATATCTTGCATCATTTTTTTCTCGCCTTTTCTCTAGGCACTTGGGAGAAGGTAATGTTTTTCGTGTTGACAGGGAGACTCTTCATGTAAATCAGTTGATTCTGTCCCTGAGACCAACAGTTACAGGATCTCAAAAATGGCAAATAGCAGTTCCCATTGTGGTGCACCGAAAATGAATACAACTAGTATCCATGATGATGCCTGTTTGATCCCTGGCCTTGCTCAGTGGGGTCGGGGACCCAGCATTGCTGTGAACTGTGGTGTAGGTCACAGACACAGCTCAGATCCCACATTGCTGTGGCTTTGGTGGCTGTGGCTGTGATGTAGGCTGGTAGCTGTAGCTCTGATTTGACCCCTAGCCTGGGAAGCTCCACATGCCACAAGTGCAGCCCTAAAAAGCAGAAAAATAAAAAAAAGGCATATACATACATGTACCTGATTGCTGAGGTTTCCGTGTCACTGAGATTCACAGAACCTGAGATAATGTATTGAAATACTGCTGATGGATACAAACTATTTGAACTACAAAGTTCTGAGTTTAGGACAGTATCAGTGGGAATTCTTATTTTGAAAGGCAAAGAATGTATACTTATATATGTATGACTGGGTCACTTTGCTGTACAACAGAAATTGACAGAACATTGTAAATCAGCTATAATAGAAAAAATGAAAATCATAAAAGACAAAGCAAAACAGAAAAGTTTAAAAGAAATTATAAAAGTTTACTACTGCTTAGCAATATCTCCATTTCTACAGTCATTTAAAACTTGTTTGCATGCTCTAAAGTTATATTTTAGTTAAAAGCCTCAAGGCCCATGAGAGATGATGATTAATATTTCAGTCATCCAGATATAATCCGGGTGATAATCTATGGAAACCAAACATCGAGTGAGTCATGAAAACTAAAGAGCCATGATTAAGGTAGCCTGTGACTCTCAGTGTGTGTGTTCTGCTGTACTAACTTTCATAGCTGTCATAAAATAATTTTTAAAGTGTTAAAATTTTCAATTTCTACGAAATCTCAGTAAAAGCATCCTAAGATCTGAGCCAATCTAAAAATTACTGCCTTTTCTATATAAATGCTTTCTTGTTTTTCCGCTCAATGCTGCTTAGCTAAAACAGAAAAAAGATATACATACTCCTTTATATTTGTAACTTTATTTTAGCCTAAAAATGGTTGATGTCATACACTACTAGATAACTGCGATAAAGGAAAAGCAAAATTATCTATTGAAACAACAGTTTAAAATGTAACATGGTAAACACAACAAAAGTACAATTAAGTTCTAATAGGTATCTTTTATAATTCTAAACAAGTATTCTAGATGTTTCATTTTTTCTTTAGATGCTCTCTCCTCTTTTCTTTATGTTTGTGTGACATTTATTTCTTTCTTGCTAGGATCTTCACTGATACACAAGTAACAGATAACCAGGTATCTGGTGGCTGTTCTAGTTATCAAACATGGAAATACAAGTATCCAGTCAAAATTTAGTGTATATGGAATGTAACCTAAGATGCATGGAATATAACCAGATAGTCTCTATGCAGAAAACATCCTTTAGAAAATCCTGTATAATCTTGTGGGAAAAGAAATCAGTAAAAGAATAATCTAAGATTTGGATGACCTAGCGTTTCCTCATTCTTCTCAGAATTTCTCAAAATCCTATTAGACTTTTCATGCTTATTAAACCTTTTTTCAATGACTTGAATGATGTCTGGTAAGAGGAAGCCTCGCTATATAGACTTTTCCACTTTCGAAATGAAAATTTGTTTTGATTATTAGCCAGTTGACTTTGCAAATGCATAAAAGACTTGGTCATTATCAGATTTCACTAAAATTTGAACTTTGTCAAAACATACATTTGGTCCAAACCTGTATTATTTCCTTTTTAAGGGTCAGGGTTAAATGAATATTTTCACATCTATTTTATCTTTACATTATTCATCTCTTAAAAAATGTGTTTTTTTAAAGGTTTCTTTTTATAGGTTAACTTTCATTAACTGATGTTCACTGTGTTCCTAAGGAAGTATTTTCTACAGTTCTTTATATTAAGTCTTTTTAAGTCAGACATGTTTGTTTCTTTTAATTTTACTAAAGGTGAATATGCAACAGGAAAAGTTAATTAATTTGGACTAGTAGTACTATCATCATTGTCACCTTTCTGTACTTAAGTACCTCTCTAATGTTCCCTGATTTTTCATCCAGTTTGCCTTTCTGACCCACCTCTTTCCTTGCCTGACTTTGAATATCAATATACATTTTTATATCTGTTTTAAATTTTCTATCACTGTAGATCATGATGTTCTGGACAGAGCTCAGAATCTTTGCCTCATCTGAGAAAGGACTCTGAATTTATACAAGTGCTTTATTTGAGTAACTACAGTGAGGTATATTAGACATTACAGCAGCATCGCAGTTAGCCTGTTAGTGCCTTTCACAATTTAGAGAAGGTCTCCCTTTCCTCTAATGCCTGCAGCTCTTCGCTAGGGCACATTGGGTTTTAGCCCCTAGTCACTACCTTGCCTTAGAGCGGTGTGCCTTCAACATGACCTTAGGTAGGTAGGGGTAGTAACACCCTGCTAATAAAACAGATAAATTAGATACAGGTTTTGCTTCTGAGGACTCCATAACTGAGTTGGGCAGACAAGAATGTGTGGAAAATGTAGTATTAAAATACTGTCAATAACCAAAGTGTGGAAAGTATGTACTATGGAAACTCGTCATATGATGCTAATCACTTAGAGAGTTAACACATTTCTACAACTCAGAGATGACAAAGACTTACAAGTCTAGGACTTAAATGACTGCATTTATTTATTTATTTATTTATTTATTTATTTATTTATTTATCTATTTATTTATTTATTTTCTTAATGGATTTTATTTCAATTATAGGTGTACATAAATCATAACAAGTCAATTTTACAGATTTTGTATCCCAAACCCACAGTGCATCCCCCCACCCCCCAGATTGTCTTATTTGAAAAACCAAGGTTTTCCAAAGTCTGTGAGTCATTGTCTGTTCTGTAAAAAGGTTCAGTGTGTCTTTTTAGTTTCCACATGTAAGCGGTAGCATTGGGTGTTGCTGTCTAATTGTCTGACTGGTTTCAGTTCGCATGATAATTTCTAAGTCCATCCATGTTGCTATAAATGTTGGTAATTCGTTCCTTTTAATGGCTGAGTAACATTCCATTGTGTGTATGTACCACATCTTCCCTATTCACTCCTCTGTCGATGGGCATTTAGGTTGTTTCCAAGACCTGGCTATTGCATAGAGAGCTGCAATGAACATTGGAGTACATATGTCTTTTCGAGTCAGGGTTTCCTCTGGATAGATGCCCAGGAGTGGGATTGCTGGATCAAATGGTAATTCTATTTTGAGTTTTCTAAGGAATCTCCATACTGTTTTCCACAGTGGCTGCACCAATTTGCATTCCCACCAATAGTGTAATAGGGATCCTTTTTCTCCACACCCTCTCCAGCACTTATGGTTTGTAGACTTTTTGATGATGGCCATTCTGGCTGGTGTAAGGTGGTACCTCATAGTGGTTTTGATTTGCATTTCTCTAATGAGGAGCGATGTTAAACATCTTTTCATGTGTTTTTTGGCCATCTGTACGTCTTCTTTGGAGAACTGTCTGTTTAGATATTCTGCCCATTTTTTGATGGGGTTTGTTTGTTTGTTTTGGCATTGAGCTGTAGGAGGTATTTGTAAATTTTGGAGATTAATCCCTTGTCAGTTGAGTCATTTGCAAATATTTTCTCCCATTCTGTGAGTTGTCTTTTCGTCTTGTTTAGGGTTTCCTTTGCTGTGCATAAACTTTGAAGTTTAATTAAGTCCCATTTGTTTATTTTTCTTTTTATTGTCATTACTCTAAGAGGTGAATCTGAGAAGATGTTGCTGTCATTTATGTCAGAGAGTGTTTGGCCTATGTCTTCCTCTAAGAGTTTTATAGTATCTGGTCTTACATCTAGATCTTTTATCCATTTTGAGTTTATTTTTGTGTATGTTGTTAGGAAGTGTTATAATTTCATTTTTTTTTTTTTTGCATGTGGCTGTCCAGTTCTCTCAGAACCACTTACTGAACAGGCTGTCTTTTGTCCAATGTATATTCTTGCCTCCTTTGTCATAGATTTTTTGACTATGGATGTGGAAAAGTTTTTATTTTTGTTGAGATCTACTTCTCCACGTTTTTCTTTTATGGATCTTGCATTTCATGTTTTATCTAGGAAATCTGTACCTAACTCAAGGGCCACGAGGATCTACTCTTATTGATGTTATACAATTTTTATTTTTACATTTAAATCACTAATGTGTTTTAAGCTGTTGTTTCTATATGGTTCAAGGTAATGATCAAAGTGTGGGATTTTTTTTGGGGGGGTGGTTAGAATTCTGATTGTTCCAGAAAATTTTGTTGAAAAGATTTCTGTTTTTCCATTGCATGCTAACACAACCTGGGGGCAAGATAAAGACTTGATCTTATATAGGTGGGCCTATTTCTGGATGTTCTGTTTTGTTCCATTGATTTATTTGTTTACCTTTATTTCAGCACCAAATTATCTTGATTATATGGCATTATAATAAGTCTTACGAATGACACTCACCCAGCTCTGCTCTTCTCTTTCACAGTGGTTTGTCTCTTCGAGGTCTTTTTCATTCTTCTGTGAATCTTAAAATCCACTTGTCAATTTCTATAAAAAGTCTGCTGGTATTTTGAATGGGATTGCACTATCTAAAGATCAATATGAGAGGATTTTTATCTTAGAAATATCCGGTCTCCTTTTTCATAAGCTTAGTATTTATTTCCATTTATTTAGGTCTCAAAAATTATTTCAACAAGTTTTGTAAATTTTAGTGTACAGGTGTTTCCATGGTTTTTCAGATTTATCTCTAAGTATTCCACATATTTGGTGCTATTGCCATTGAACTTTTAAAAAAATTAGTTTCCAGTTGTTCTTTGTTTTTCTAGTGAAATACACATTATTTTTGCCTATTGAGCAAATATTCCGCCACCCTGATGAACTCAGTTATTAATTCTAGAAGCTTTTTAGAGATTCTTTATGATTTTGTACACAATCACGTGATCTGCAAATAAAGACAGTTTTAATGCTTCCTTTCTAATTCAAATCATTTTGTTACCTCTTTGCACTGATTGAATGTATGAATTGTTGAGTTTCCCAAATTAGGCATTTTTTCTTATGTATTTCTGTTACTGCTATCTAATTTATTTCCAATGTGTTAATATACTTTGTATAACAAAGGACATTAAAATCACTTAATATTTACTGAGACTTGTTTTATAGTTTAGAACATGGAACATATTGTTAAATATTTCATTTGCACGTGCAACTATCTAAATATACTGATTTTCTGTACCTGTGTTCTGTCAGTTATTGTGAAAGGAGGGTTGACAGATACGACTCTAACGGGATTTGTCTGTTTCTCCTTGCAGTTCAGTAAGTTTCTGATTTATATTTTTTGAAACCCTGTTGTTAGCATACGGACATTTACGATTATTAAGTCTTCTTGAAGTTCATATCATTGTGAAATGACCTAGTTTATTTCTGGTAATTCTTTTTTCTCTAAAAACTCCATTTTCTGGTATTATTATACCTACTCCAGCTTTATTTTAGTTAGTATTATATATCTTTATTCATGTTACTGCTTTTAATCTATTTGAGTCTTTATGTTTAAGGAGTTTTATAGGTTTGGATATTTTTTATTTTCATTTGATAATCTCTGACTTTTGATTGGAGTGAAAAAAGGAACAAAAAAAATTACAAAAACAGCTATAAAACAACTTACAAAATGGGGAGTTCCTATCATGGCTCAGCGGTTAACAAATCTGACTAGCATCCATGAGGACTCAGGTTTAATCCCTGGCCTAGCTCAATGGGTTAAGGATCCAGCGTTGCCATGAGCTGTGGTATAGGTCGCAGATGCGGCTCGGATCCCCTTGCTGTGGCTGTGGCGAAGGCTGGCGGCTACAGCTCCAATTGGACCCTTGGCCTGGGAACCTCCATATGCTGCGGATGCAGCCCTAAAAGACCAAAAGACAAAAACAAAACAAAAACAAAAAAAAAAACTTACAAAATGGGAATGAATACATACCTAACAATGATTACTTTAAATGTAAATGAACTAAATGTCCTATAAAAACAAACAAATGAAAATAAACCCAAATTATAAGGCACATCTATATACTGCTACAAGACATTTTGGATCTAAAGATACACACTGAAAATTAGGGTATGGGAAAATGTATTCCATGAAAATGTAAATTAAAAGAGAACTCAAGTAGCAGTACTTCTCTCAGACAAAACAGACAGTAAAACAAAGACTGTAACAAGAGATAAAGAAGGATATTACATAAGATGGATCAACCCAACAAGAAGATACAAAAATTATAAATATATATGCACCTGACATATATAGCAAATGTTAGCAGACATGAATGGAGAAGTTGGTAGTAACATAATTATCATAAGGGACTTTACTGGCCCACTTACATCATCCAGACAGAAAATAAAAAGGAAACACTGGCTTTGAATTGCACTTTAGATCAGATGAACTTTATAGTTGGAGCTGGCTTGATGGAAAGCATTGAAAACAAGATAACAAGAGTGTGCTTACTCTAGAGAAGCTAAATGTTAAAATATATGAACATTAGAAGTTTTAAAGTTGCTGTGATGCGAAAGTCACCTTTTTGTCATGACCAAAAGGGTTGATGCATTAAGAAAAAGGATGTATGTTGGAGAGTCAAGGGAAATAAGCTCTGATATATTGGATGGGATCGTATTCTGGAGAGCTAACATATCAGACAGAGGATTTTCACATTTCTCTGGCAGTAAGCAATCACTGTAGATGTACTTGCTTGAGAGTAACATAATGAAATCTTTATTTAAATAAGATTGATTGGGCAGCTTTATAGGAGATTAAAACATGGAAATAATGAGATGCCAATTAAGGAAGTGTTGTAGTAGCTCAGATGCAAAGCCATGAGAGATTGAGCAACAAGATGGCTGTAAAAATAGAGGAAAAGTGATGAACACAAATAATTTTCAAGGAAATATTTATAGGCCTTCATAACTCTTTGACCCAGTGAAACAAAAGAAGAAATAATCATTGTGACTCTACGTTCACAATGTATGAGACATGAAACTACATCAGACCTAGCAGTGAATGGAGTCTGTATGTGTCAATGTCTAAAGCAGAAAAGCTCAAGAGTTCTCTGAGATTAAATGAAGATTTTTAAAAAGAAAGAGATGATTTGGGGGAAACAGTAGGTCAGGGAACGGCATTTTGTTTGTCATAGGTAACATTTTCAAGGAATGAAGTAGGTAATAGTCTGTGAAAAGGAAAACAAGAGGAGCCCCCAGGGATTTGGGAGAGAAAAACTGTGAGGGTAAAGTACCCAATGCTTGGAAGAAGAAACGGGCATGGGGTTTTGAGCAATGGAAGATCCTAGAGGACTCCACAACAGGCAACAGGCAGTTGCAGGAAACAGCCCTAGACAGGTGGGCCTTACCTCTGATGTACCACAAGCTGTCACTTGGCTCTGAATTCCTACAGAATATGATTTGACTGATACCATCACCTAATAATCTACATAAAAGTGATATATATGGTATTGCACTCTATACCTGTTAAAGTAACTAATGTTGGTTTTAATATAAATCTGAATTTTACAATTAAAAATACTATGCTCATAACAGTCAGTAAATATATTATGGATTCAAGGATGAGTGTTCTTTCTATCTTCAAGAAACTGAAAATCCAGTTTTATTTATTTACTCATTGATTTAGAGTCAGGTACATTCCTGTATTTAAAAATCTTATCTTGGGGGGAAAAAGCTACATATTGAGAATTTGCAGAAAAGTAATTTTGAGTAAAATGAATTAGTTTTAATTAAGCTTACATATTTATATTTCAGTGATAATGTTTTAAATGTGAATAGGACTCCATTTTCTTATTTCTTAGACAAAATGTGATTTCTTTCTTCTACAATCAGAAGTCCTTGGTTAAAAAAAAATTTGTGGCAGATGTTGCATGCCCTCTAGCGGCCACAAAGTACATGTTTACATCTTGCCATAAGCATGTTTACTTGTCACTCATTAATTCACCTAACATCATATTTTAAATATTTCGTTACTTTTTACTTCATATTAACTACAGTAATTCAAACTCAAATTGCAACCTCTTTGTGCATAAGAAAATATTCTACATATTTTCTAGAGAACATCCAGTTTCAAACTTTGGAAAATTTTTCAAAGGTAAATATAGTAAAGGCCACATCCAATAAAGGTAAAAAAGAAAACATGGTTAATTATTACCAAAACATTAACCATTGTGTTGTGCTAAAATGGACCAAAAGGAGAACAAAGGACATCTGAAGGCCAAGCTGCTGTACTAGTCAAGGTTCTATAGAGAAACAGAACAACAGATTTTATATATATAGAGAGAGAGAGAGATTTATATTAAGGGATTGATTCACGTAGTTGTGGAGGCTGGTGAGCCTGAGATCCATAAGACAGACCAGCAGGCTGGAAATTCATGTAAGAGATAATGGTGCAGTCTAGAGTCTAGAATGTGCAAGGCAGGACAGAAGGCTGGGAACCTGAGTCAGGATATTTATGCCCCAGCCTTAAGATAAAACTCTTTTTTTCTCTGGAAAACCTCAGTCTCTGTTTTTAAGGCCTTTAATTAATTGGCTAAGACTTGCACTATAGAGGTCAACGTACTTTATTTGAACCTTGGTGATTGTAAAGGTTAATCCCATCCACATATACCTTCACAGCAACATCTAGACTAGTATTCGACCAGACAGCTAGGCAGCATAGCCTGGCTAAGTTCACACATAATATAAACCACCACCATTGCCATGCATAATTTTAGGTGCTTTAAATGCATTCATTCATTTTATTATCCTCATCACAATCTCATGAGGCAGGTAACTAATTCAAAGGAAACTGAAAGGTGTCTTGGCAAAGTGACTTTCCACAGGGTCATAGCCTGTACGTGAAGAAGCTGAGATTAAACCAGAGTCCTTGTTTTAAATACTATATATTGACATTTCAGTGGATCTGTATTCCATTTTTCCTAAAATATTTCAGTCTTACACAAGAAAAAACAACAGAAAACATGGAATATCTCTTTTTAGTTACTCAATGAGTTTTATTACATTTATAGTTTTACAACAATCATCACAACCCAATTTTATAGCATTTCCATCCCAAACCCCAGTGCATCCCCTCACGCCCTAGCCTGTCTTATTTAGAAACCACAAATTTTTCAAAGTCTGTGAGTCAGCATCTGTTCTGCCAAGAAGTTCATTGTGTCCTTTTTTTAGATTCCACGTGTAAGTGGTAGCATTTGATGTTGGGGTCTGTCTGACTGACTTCACTTAGCATGATAATTTCTAGGTCCATCCATGTTGCTGCAAAGGACATTATTTCTTTCCTTTTAATGGCTGAGTAATATTCCACTGTGTGTATGTACCACATGTTCTTTATCCATTCCTCTGTTGATGTATGTTTAGGTTGTCTCCATGTCTTGGCTGTTGTATATAGTGCTGCAGTGAACACTGGAGAACATGTATCTTTTCGAGTCATGGTTTTCTCTGGATAGATGCCCAGGAGTGGGATTGCTGGATCAAATGGTAATTCTATTTTTAGTTTTCTGAGGAATCTCCATACTGTTTTCCACAGTTGTTGCACCAATTTACATTCCCACTATCAGTGTAGTAGGGTTCCCTTTTCTCCACACCCTCTCTAGCACTTATTATTTGTACACATTTGATGATGGCCATTCTGGCTGGTGTAAGGTGGTACCTTATAGTGGTTTTGATTTTCATTTCTCTCATAATTAGTGGTGTTGAATATCTTTTCATATGTTTTTTGGCCATCTGTATGTCTTCTTTGGAGAAATTTCCCTTTACATCTTCTGCCCATTTTTTGATGGGGTTGTTTGTTTTTTGGGGGCATTGAGCTGTAGAAGGTGCTTATAAAGCTTGGAGATTAATCCCTTGTCAGTCACTTCATTTGCAAATATTTTCTCCCATTCTGTGGGTTATCTTTTCATTTCGTTTATTGTTTTCTTTGCTGTGCAGAAACTTTTAAAGTCCCATTTGTTTATTTTTGTTTTTATTATCATTACTCTAACAGGTGTATCTGAGAGATGTTGCTGTCGTTTATGTAGGAGAGTGTTTGGCCTATGTTTTCCTCTAAGAGTTTTATAGTATCTGGTCTTATATCTAGATCTTTTATCCATTTTGAATTTATTTTTGTGTATGGTATTGAGAAGTGTTCTAATTTCATTCTTTAACATGTGGCTGTCCAGTTTTCCCAGCACCACTTATTAAACGGGCTGTCTTTTCTCCACTGTATATTCTTCCTCCTTTGTCATGGATTAGTTGACTGTAGGTGTGTGGGTTTAATTTGGGGCTTTCTACCCTGTCCCACTGATTTATATTTCTGTCTTTGTGCCAGTACCATATGGTTTTGATGATTGTAGCTTTGTAATATAATCCGAAGTCAGGGAGCCAGATTCCTTCCGCTCCATTTTTCTTTCTCAGGATGGCTTTGGCTATTCTGAGTCTTTTGTGCTTCCATACAAACTTTAAGATATTTTGTTCTAGTTCTGTGAAAAATGTTCTTGGTAATTTGATAGCGATTGCATTAAATCTGTAGATTGCCTTGGGTGCTGTAGTCATTTTGATAATATTTATTCTTCCAATCCAAGATCATAGTATGTCTTTCCATCTGTTTGTGTCATGTTTCATTTCTTTCATCAGCTTCTTATAGTTTTCAGAGTACAGGCCTTTTGTCTCTTTAGGTAGGTTTATTCCCAAATGTCTTATTCTTTTTGATGCGATGGTAAATAGAATTGTTTCCCTTAATATCTCTTTTCTGAATTTTGTTGTTAGTATATAGGAATGCAGTCAATTTCTGTGTATTTTCTATCCTGTGACTTTGCCAAATTTATTGTTGAGCTCTGTTTTCTGGTAGCATCTTTAGGATTTTCTAGGTATCATATCATGTCATCTGCAAATAGTGATAGTTTTACTTCTTCCTTTCCAGTTTGGATTCCTTTTATTTCTTTTTGTTTTCTGATTGCCATGACTAGGACTTCCAAAACTATGTTGAATAGTAGTGGTGAAGGTGGGCATCCTTGTCTTGTTCCTGATCTCAGCGGAAACTCTTTCAGCTTTTCACTATTGAGAATGATGTTAGCTCTGGGTTTATAATATATGGCCTTTATTATGTTGAGGTATGTTCCCTCTATGCCCACTTTCTGAAGAGTTTTTATCAGAAATGGGTGTTGGATTTTGTCAAAGGCTTTTTCTGCATCTATTGAGAGGATTGTATGGTTTTTATTCTTCAGTTTGTTAATGTGGTGTATCACAGATTAATCTGTGGATGTTGAATCCACATCCTTACATCCCTGGGATAAATCCCACTTGATCATGTGTGCCTGGGATAAATCCCACTTGATCATGATGTATAATCCTTTTAATGTATTGTTGGATGCAGTTTGCTAGTATTTTGTTGAGGATTTTTGCATCTATGTTCATCAGTGAAATTGGCCTGTAATTTTCTCTTTTTTTGTGCTATATTTATCTGGTTTTGGTGTCAGGATGATGGTGGCCTCACAGGATGAGTTTGAGAATGTTCCTTCCTCTGCCATATCTTTGTACTTCCCAGTCACCTTTGTCAACTTTTACCATTTGGTTTCATTATTCCTTGAATGCTTTTAAATAAGTAAATCATCCAAGACACAGTTGAGGTTAACTGCGTATATCTCGCTAATTTTACCACTCACTCTCCCACTTAAGAAGTAACCACTATTCTGAATTTAGCATTTGACATTCCCATGAGTGTTTTCCAGAAATTTTATGCACAGATTTTATTAATGGAAGTATTACATTGTGTATTTTTCTTTTAGCTTTAAACAAATGGTATAATATGATCTATAATATATTTTTAATTAAATATACATTTTTAAAGGACTTATCTATGTTGGTACATGAGACTCTCATTCATTCATTAACTACTATTTAGTATTTAATTATTTGAATATACCACAGTTTATTGTTCCATTCTCCTGCAAAAGGGCATTTGGGTTATTTCAAGGTTTGCACTATTACAAGTAATATGTTAGTTAATATTCTGTGCACATGTCTGTATGTCTCCTGTAAGTATTTATCAGAGTATAGTAATGAGTGCAATTACTATGGAGGAGATACACCCAAGGTGAGCTCCAAAGGTTGTCCTCTTCCTGGTGTCTACAACTTTGTGTGGTCCCCTCTCTCTGAGTGAGGAATACCCATGTGACTTGCTTCTTACCAATAGGATGTGACAAAAGTAATGGGACATCACTCATTATTAAATTATGTTGTGTAAGACTATGTCATAGCAGACTGGAGCAAGATTCAGTCTTTTGCCTCCCCCAAATCCTGGCAACCACTGATCATTTTCCTGCCTTTATAGTTTTGCCTTCCAGAATGTCATTTGAAATTATACCTTTTTATACCATAGGTAACCCTTTCTGATATGCTTGTTTTCATTAGTAATATGCATTTAATCATCCTCCATGTATTTGCATACCTTGATAACTCATTTCTTTTTTTTTTGTTCATTTCTTGTCAGTTTTAACATTTGTATTTTTTTAAATGCTTAAGGATTATATTTTTCATCACAAGGCATTTTATATTTGAGTTTACTTATGTTTTCTCTATCAGTTAAGTGTGACTTGTCATATAAGGAACGATTTTCACTCTACAGGGCAGTTACCAAAAGGGTTTCTAATAGTATTAATTAATCAAACCATCTGTTTTGAAACCATCAATAGAGGATATATGTATGTATTTTTAAATGGTGTACTTGTGGTATATGATAGCAGTTTAATATGATTTCCAAATATTAAATGATCCAGAAACCGAAAAGTTTTTACTTTTCTATATTTTTGATGTACTTGCACTAGAAATTCTTTGACACTCAGATTTTGAGAGTTACTGAAAATGGTAAAGGCTAATCTGGGATATTTCTATTCATATATCAGGGACACCATGAAACTGACACTGGCTTGTGATTTATAATGTGCTGTGTAAAGTCCAAAACCTAACTGGAGGCACTCTGTACCAGTTTTCCTAATTTTTTTTTTTTTTGGCCTTTTAAGGCTACCTGTGGCATATGAAGTTCCTAGGCTAGGGGGCTGAACTGGAGCTGTAGCTGCCAGCCTACACCACAGCCACTGCACCATGGGATCGAGCCACATCTTCGACCTGCACCACAGCTCATGGCAATGCTGGGGTCTTGACCCACTGAGCAAGGCCAGGAATTGAACCTGTATCCTCATGGATACTAGCTGGGCTTGTTATTACTGAGCCATGGTGGGAACTCCCAGTTTGTCTACTTTGTTTATTGAAAATACATATATTAACGGTTTATATCGTCTTCACCTGTTTAAAACCGGTTTGGTTTTTAGCTCCATTCCAACGGAGTATAAAGGACTCGTCCAGTGAGTGTGTACCTTGGTTCTGCTGAATCATGACTTCTCATACTTATTTTGGTGGTCATGATTCACAGATGAAGCATATCCTGTGTCTGAGAAGGGACCGTGGAAGCTGTGTCTAGAAATCTCCATTTTCTCTTGTGTTTGTCTATGCTTTTTATCTTCTGTGTCATATCATTTACTTTTATTGAAGATTTATATGAGTACATCCTGTGGGTTTTCATGAGCTCTCTCAATTATCGGACCCTGTGTAATTGCTGCAGGTTACATGTAGTGGCCCTTGGCTCTGTAGTTAAGTGTAGTTAAGGCTTTATTTGGAAGAAAGGGGGAATGAAGAAATGGGGTATGAAGGACTTTGATGCCAGACTAGCTCCCCCACACTAGTCTACATTTGATCATTGACAGCAGCATAAACATATCAACTTGGAGGTGAATAGATCTGGAGCTGAGGGAAATACCTAAATTGTTGAAAAAAGAAATTCAGACAGAAAGGAAGTCAGTCAGGAATTCTGTGCCTTGGCTGCTTTTGGCTGCTTTGGCAAAAATAAGAAAAAACACAAGGCTTCTTGTCTGCCAAGTTACCAGCACTGATTCTGTCTGTAATGAGAAGAGACACGATGAGAGCAGGGAGTTGTACAAATATTTCTATTGATTAGTATGATAGCCTGCCTGGCTGATAATCACCAAAAAGACTATACAGGCTTTGGGTGTGGTGAAGGGGAAGGTAGGGCTTAAGAGATCCCCTAAACCTGGAAACATTCAAAATGTTCATGCACTGCACTTTTCACAGAAATGTGGGTCTCCTAATTTGTTGAGCTGGTGGAAGGGAGGGTTATGTAAAAAACACTTTAAGAGAGGGAGTAATCCAACTTCACTTTTATTTACTAAACTGAATAATCTTGAGGGTGCTGAAATGTTGAAAATGCAGGCACCTTCAGATTGGTTATATAATGATAAAGTATGCTCCAACTTTAGGCATTATATGCAAGAAATGATGGATATGATAAATGGGGTATAAATGTTTGGGATCCTTGCGTGATCTTCTTGTCAGAAGGGAAAGCTCCTGAGTGAAGCTTTCACAAACGTACAGATTCATCTCCTCCTAAAGGGTTAGTTAAGTGATAAGGAAAAGATGAGGTGTATTCGGGGCGGGGGGGGGGGAACATTAAGAAAGAGATGAAAAAACCCTCAGGATAATTAAACAGGGTGAAATAGTTCAGAATTTCAATCTAAAAAGTCACGAACAGTGAAGTGATAGATGGAATAAGTATTAAATTTTTAATACATTGCTAGAGAGATCTTGAAATATAGCTGCTCCACTAACTCCAAAAATTATAGAAATTTGTTCAATTTATCTTAACCACGATGAATTTTTAAAAATTTTATAGTGATATAAAAAAGGAAGGATCCTCATTACCAGAACTGATTAAAACGATGTGAGTTAAAGAAGATAAACCAGGATATCAGGTTGTCCCCAGGATGGAGATATGATGGTCCACATGGGAGGGTGTCTGAGACCATTTGCACTGGTATGTAGGTGAAATGTCACAGGAGAGATGAGGACATTTTATTGGAATTCTTCTACACTGGCTCATAATTTATTGTCATACCTAAACCTGCTAATAAAAAGTAAAAAGGAAACATAAGTTAAGTTATGGAGATGTGATGAATTATCAATAACTTAAAATTGAGAATATGGCTTAACGTAGAAATATACGAACAGACATTATTTATGGTTGTGTATCAATCAGGTCTACAAGAATGTATTACTGGAATGTATGTGATGTCTTGAATGGGAGGGAGATGAAGTTCTTCCCTTACTCAGACAAGCGGGGAAAGGATGTAATAAAAATCTGTTTTATTTGGGCATGCTAATTGCAAATCCTTACACTGACCTTGCCCACTCAAGTGGTTAACTTAAAACAACATAGCATACCTGTCGGTCATCAATAAATTCCTGATATGATTAAGGAGATGTTAGAACAAGTATATTACCATCCACAAAATGCCCATTTTAATAATCCAGTATGGCCTGTAAGAAAAGTTGCTGAATCCTGAAGGATAATTGTTGACTATGGAGAACTGGATAAAATGGCTCCTTCAATAGCATCAGCCATGATGCTAGGGAGTTAATTCAACCTCACAGCAAGCTAAGGAGGATTGAAGTATTCTGTGGTTGATTGATTTATCAAATGGTTTCTTTTTTAATTTCAGTTATGGAAGAAAGTCAAAATCATTATGAATTTATATTGGACAGAATCTGATACAGGCTTACTGAGCTTCCACAAGGTTATTTACATTCTCTTTGTAATTGCACAACCTTTTGAGAAGAGGCTTTAATTTCATTCAGTTGAAATGTACTGTTATGCATTACATCTATTGATGATATAAGGGTGACCTCAATCGAAAATCAAGTTAAGACAGTTAGAAATTTTGATTAATCATGTCACTATCAGGGACTGTCTAATTAACCAGCTAAAATAGAGGATGAAGAATACCTGGTAACATCCACAGGAATTACATGGGGCAAGGACATTAACAACATTCCTCAGACAACGAAAAATAAGCTGCTGTTGCTATCAGCTCAAAAACTGAAACAAATATTAATTGGTTTGTTTCGTTTTATAATATTAGCCCCCACTAACAAAGTAACTGGAAAGAAAAAGAGTGAATTTAACTGGGGTTCTGAACAACAGGAGCCTATCTTGGAGTATCAAAGAGCTATTACCCAATTGGGATACATTTGGGGTCCTGCAACCTCGTTGATGCTCAAATGATAGGAGTCACATTCACTCCAGCCATGCTCACTGAAGAATTGGCCAAAAGCCCACTACTGCCTCCTGGTGGCAATCACTGAAATTTTGGACTAGAAATTTCCCATAACATAATTACCGGTTGCAGTCTCTTGACAAGCAATCATTGGGCTGTTATTGAGCTTTGTTTAAACTGCTTCTCTTACAAAAGGATATAAAATTATTCTGAGATCTGAAATACCCATCATGGCCTACATTATTTAAATACAACGTTCTATCAGGGAGAAAAAGCGACCAGATACTCATCAAATAGAAATGGTATAGTCAAGTCCCTGAGACTGGAAGACCCCTGCAGTATGGCTTCTATACCTTCAGGACTTTCATCATGTCTCCTTGCGGAGTTATCTAACCCCATAGCTGAATAGGCCCTTCCCTATGATCAGTTCTCAGAAGATGCTAAGTAAGCAGCATGGTTTACAGACAGTGGTTCTAAACTGGAGTGACAACACTTAATCTGGAAGGCAACTGTCACAGGTAATTTATTGTATTTTGAATAAAGAAGGTAAAAGAAAAAGAAAAGTCTGTTCAACAAATGGAATTAAGATTTTGTTCCTTCTGGCATTAGAGGAACTAGATCATAAGAATAGAATAGAATGTAGGTTTTTACAGATTCTTGGGTATAGCCAATGAACTAGAAGTATGGTCCAGAAAATGGGCCTTAAGGGCTGTAAGATAAGAGGTGCCTTAGTGTAGGGTGCTGTGTTATAGAATACTTTATGGAGGAAGAAAATCCAAGTGGAGCAGCCCATCGACAAACACACAAACAAACAAAACCTTAACAAATTCAGAAAAAACTGGAGCCAGAAATCACATACCCACATTTGGTCTTGGAAGGTGACTTCTTTTTTAAAAATTTTATTGAAGTATAGTTGATTTACAATGTTGTATTAATTTCTGCTCTAGAGCAAAGTGACATATATGTGTGTGTGTATATACTTATATATATATATATATATATACTCTTTTCCATATTCTTTTCCATTATGATTTATTACAGGATATTGAATATAGTTCCCTGTGCTATGCAGTAGGACCTTGTGGCTTATTCATCCTACATGTAATAGTTTGCCTCTTCCAGTCCTAAACTGCTAATCCCTCCCTCCGTCATTCGCTCTTCTCCTTGGCAACCACAGATCTGTTCTTTGTATCTGTGAGTCAACTTTTATTTCATAGATATATTGATTTGTGTTGTATTTTAGATCCCACATATAAGCAATACCATGATATTTGTCATTTTCCTGACTTACTTTGCTTAGTAAGATAATCTCTAGGTCCATCTATATTGCTGCAAAAGGCATTATTTCCTTCTTTTCTATGCTGAATAATATTCCATTTTGTTTGTGTGTCCGTGTGTGCGTGTATATGTGTGTGTGTACCACATCTTTTTTTTCCATTCATCTGTCCATGGACATTTAGGTTGTTTCTGTGTCTTGGCTATTGTATAAATAGTGCTTCTATGACCATAGGGGTGCATGTATCTTTTCAAGTTATAGTTTTATCTGGGTATATATGCCTAGGAGTGGTATTGTTAGATCATGTGGCAACTGTATTTTCAGTTCTTTGAGAAACCTCCATACTGTTTTTCATAGCAGCTGTACCAATTTACATCCCACAAACAATGTAAGAGGGTCTCCTTTTCTTCACAGCCTCTTAGGCATTTAGTATTTGTAGACTTTTTTAATGATGGCCATTCTGACAGGTGTGCTGTTATACCTCATTGTAGTTTTAATTGCCATTTCTCTAATAATTAGCGGTGATCATCTTTTCACATACCTGTTGGCTATCTACATGTGGAAGTGACTTCTTGATTACACAGGTGAGCAGCAGTGGAAGTGTTTAAGCAATGCAGTGATGGACAGTCAAAAATGTATTCTACTGTCCCCTATCTGACTGAGAAAGGATTTTGGAAGCTGCGTTGGGAAGTTTCAGACCTCTCCAATGTTTGTCTATGCTTTGTTAATACTGCTCTGTATTATTATTTAGCTTTATTTAAAGCATTATAAGAGCATTACTTCTGGAGTCTCTAGAGGCCTGTAAATCAACTGGCTCTGTATAATTAATGTAACCATACAAATCAAATTTTAAAACATTCTCAAACAATATTTCTCTATTTTGAAGATCATGATTGTCTAAACATGTCTTAGTTGAGTTTTCTAAATCTTATTTATAGTGAATTTTCTTTCATGTGTTTATTTATTATTAAGTTTCAAATGTATGTTAATCTTTGGTTGGGCTTTATGCGGAGTTATCCTGTGCAGCTAGGATGGAAGGTGTACAGAATGAAACTCCACAATGGTTCCGTGTTTGCTTTTCCCAGGTGAAGAGAGAATCCACCTCCAGACTGCTTATTGTTAATTCAAGCTTAGAGATTTCTAGATCTTGTTACCTTTGTAAATATAAACAACAAATGCTTAAAAACTGGAGTGTAAAACACAGCAAGAGAGGTCAACAAAAAGTGCACGGCAGAGAACTCCAGGGGCCTGTAGCTGACCAGAAACACTGAAAAACTGGCAAATCATTCAGATTCAACTTTACAGATGCTCTGGAAAATAGTCAAATGTTTAAAACAAACAAGTGAATGTTTAACCAGGAAAAAGTCCACTGAAACATGATAGGAAAGGTTTTTGGCATTTTAACTCGCTCCACCCTACTCTCTAGGATATTGGCAGTCTTAAAAACTGCAGCCCATGCTCCTGATGTGGATACCTGGATTCCAGAAGGAGCAGAATGGGCCTTGTTCCCAAGGAGTTGTTTGTTTTGATCTGTCTGTGGCTTCCCTGAAGTGGAGCATGTTCATCAAAAACACTGAAAGGCAGATGAACAACTTGCTTGGAGAATAAGATAATAGTTGTAGAAAGCAACAGATATGCTGAAAGCCTGGATGGAAAATCTGTAGAATGTCTTTTGGGGCGTAAGGCCTTTAAACACTTCCACATATTCTGAGGAATCTAGAAAGCCACATGCATGCACAGAGCAGGATGCATGCTCCGAAGACACCCTGAAAGAGCATATGCTTTTACTCCTGGCTGATCTTTAATTTAAGGTTAGTGAAAATAAGAAGTGAAGGATCAAATGGATAAATAAGAGTTCTCTACCGTCTTTCCCCCAGTTGCACTGATTTTGACAATCACTGATGTTAGAAACTACTTCTGTGGAAGCCTGGCAGTCCAGCAGAGAAGTTCCAGCACACTATAAAAGCAAAAAAGCAAAACATCAAAATAAAATTCCAGATTATTTGCAGTGAAGAGGCTAAAGAAGAGAAGTTTCACCCCACCTGTGGTACCACTCCCCAAGGAGTACCAAGAAAAACTCCCTCAGGCCCATCATCTCTCCTAAGGTGGGTAAATGAGAGTGTGAGCATTTAGCTTTCCAGTTGTGTGAGGCACTTGCAAAGGACCCGATTCTTTCTCCTCTCATCCAGAATTCTGAGGCATGCTGCAGGACTGGGGAGTGGGAGCAGTTGAAGTCATAGCGGTTGTCTTTACTGACCACAATGGGAATAAAATAGCAATCAATAATAGGAAGAAAACTGGGAACTTTACAAAATGTGAAAATTAAACAACATACTTAAGAGTCAGTGGGTCAGAATAAATCAAAAAGTAAATTTTAAAAAATATAGGACGAAATAAAAGTGGAAGCACAGCATGCCAAAATCTATATAGGATGTAGCCAAAGGGAAGTGCAGGGCAACAGGTACCCACATTAAGAAAAAAGAAATATCGCAAATAGGAAACCTAGTTTTACATGCCAAGGAACTACAAAAGGACAAAGCCCCTTGTTAGTAGAATGAAGAAAGAGCAAAGATCAGAGCAAAAACGAAAGAAATAGAGAAAAGAAAAACAAAACATAATAAAAATAAGAGCGGTTTTCTAAAAGGGTAAACTAAATTGTCAGCTAAGCTAACAATGAAAAAAAGAAGACTCAGAGACATTACAGCTGTTACCCCAGAAAAATAGAGGATCATAACAGAATACTCTAAACAGTATACTCTGACAAAATTATGATAAATTCCTAGAAACATACAGTCTACCAAAACTTAATCATGAAGAAACAGAAAATCTGAACAGGCCAATAATGAGTAAAACTGAATGAGTAATCAAATCCTCCCAGCAAAGGAAGGCCAGGACCAGAGGGTTTCATTTTATAAAGACTTATTGTCCATCCTTTTCAAACTCTTCCCCTGAAATTGAAGAAAAATGAAGATTCCCAAACTCAAAGGACAGCATTACCCTGACACCAAAGCCAGAAAAGGACACTACAAGAAAAGAAAACTACAGGCCTATACCCCTGATAAACATAGATGGAAAAATTCTCAACAAAATAATTATACTGGGACATTCAAAATATCACACACCATGATCAAGTGGGATTTATCACTGGGATGCAAGGATGGTTCATATGCCAATCAATAAATGTGGTATATCAAGTAAGTACAATTGACAATAAAAATTATATGATTATCTTAATAGATACAGAAAAAGCATTTAACACATTTCAGCATCCTTTAATGATTAAAAATTCTCAAGAAACTAGATAGAAAAGTAATATAACAAAGCAGTATGATAATATGACAAGCCCATAGCTAACATGTTCAGCAGTGAAAAGTTAAAAGATTTGCCTCTAAGATCAGGAACATAATAAGGGTGCCCATTTTCACCATTCTTGTTCAGTATTATACTGGAAGTCTGCCAGAGCAATCAGGCAAGAAAAAGAGGTAAAACACATCCAAATAAGAAAGGAAGAAAAAAATTATCTCTCTTCACAGATTATATGATCATATATATATAGAAAGTCCTAAAAACTACATCAAGAAAAAAATGTTAAAACTAATAAATTAATGTGGTAAAATTGCAGAATACACAGTCAACATGAAAAAAAAAACGGTGTTTCTGTATGCTAACAACAAATTATCTGAAAAATAATTTCCTCGTAAGAATCCAGTCACAAAGGACCACATATTGCATTATTCCATTTATATGAAATCCAGAATAGGCAAAGCTGTAGAGACAGAAATATTTGCTTAAGGCTGGAACTCTGGGGATTGGAGGGTGATGGCTGAGGTATGTCGCATTCCTGTATGCACACATGCACACACACATGCACACACTGTCCTCATAGTATGACTCTCCCTCTAGCATCATAGCTGGCACTGTAAAATTTAAAAGAGGAAAAATAAAAGATGAGAAATGAACAAGGAGACTCTTGGGGATGGTTATTAATCAAGAAGGCAAAATATAATTTTGATAACTTTATACTAATTTAAAAAATGGCATTCTGGTGATAACTGCAATAGGTTGCCCTGTGCTGACACCTAATGTTCATAGAGAACTGTAAGAAGAGTTTGACTGTGGACCTGGGCAGAACTTCATTAGCTCAACCAGCTATACACGTGTCCTTTCAGTGAATTCCTTTTAAAAAGCAAAGTTGCACACTTGGCAAACATACGTATCCTAATAATTAGACATCAAGAATGTCACTTGTTTGGATGAATAAGTCTGTTTTTAAAAGTAAACTTTCCACAACTCAGTAATACACGGTAGGGAAAAATGTAAAAATTAATAATTTCACTAAGTATCTCTGAGTGATCAATCAACAATTGGTCCTGTGGCAATTAAAGCACTTTATATGTAGATTTAGACTTATATACAGATATATTTTGCAATATGTAGGTAGATCATTTTCACCAAAAAGAGAGTACGCACACAGAGTCTCCTGAGCTGGTTCAAAGACAGAGCTAAAAAGCAGTTCCAACTGGGGAGCAGCATCGGCTACCGCAGTGGCAGAAGCAGCAATTTATCTGTGTGCAGCCCTAAACTGGGAAGAAGATGCTAATTAAAGTGAAGACGCTGACCGGAAAGGAGATTGAGATTGACATTAAACCCACAGACAAGGCGGAGTGAATCAAAGCGCGTGTGGAGGAGAAAAAGGGAATTCTCCCAAAGCAGCAGCGGCTTATTTACAGTGGTGTACAGATGAATGCTAAGAAGACAGCAGCTGATAACAAGATACTGGTGTTGGTTCTGAGAGGAGGAGGTGGTCTTAAGCAGTGATGGACCCCCCCCTCCATTTTTCTTCCTTGCCCTGTCACTCATAATGAGGCATCATATATCCTTTCACTCTGTGGGACCCCATAGCCACCACCCCCTCTTCTGGATGCCCAGTCTTCTGTGCATAGTGATGGGAGACTGAGAAGTCCAGGATGCAGTGTTCCTCGCCCAAAGGGCCCTTGCTGGCCTTTGGGTTTTAGTTTGCAATCCTGTGTGCTTCCCTCTCTTATGGCTATGTCCCAGGTTGTCAAGAAAATATTTCCTGGCATCCTAAAAAAAAAATTTAAAAAATGCAATTCCAGGGACATTAAGCTTCCATTCAAAAATGTGTCCTAATAGCCTTTGTACTATATTGTCTTTTGTTTAATATACAGCATGGTCAAAACTTGCTTATATTGAAATGAAATGGCAAGGCTTTCTTATTCTCTGCAAATAAAGTGACATTTATCAACACATCAAAAGCTGATTAAGGGTATTTGAGCAGGCATTTAAAGAGGGGGGAAAGGAGCACAAACTGACCAGGCTTAAGATACTTCAGTATCTTCATGATTAGCATATCAGGTAGAGGGCTGCTGAACTCTTTTACTAAAAGGCATTGTCATCATTTCTTCTCTCATTTCCACGCAAATAATATTAGAGATTTAAAATTATGAAAAACCTTCAAATGTCAGTTCTGTTCAGTCTACCTTTGTTTCTACATCTGCCACAGTTTTTCAAGTTAGGCTGCAAATACTGCTCTCTCATGACAGACTCAGCTGAAATCTAGTTAGGTACAACTATTGGAAAAAAACTGTTGAATATTCAGATGTGATTAAGAATATATTATAATTCACCTGTAAATAAGAATTTAAAGAGTACTTCTCTTCCAGTATCTTCTAAAATAGTGGAAATAGATCATCATTGCAATGTTAAGGATTTTGTTGTGGTTGTTTCTCAGGAGCAAATCTGGGGATCAGGAAACGTCTCTACTTTTATATTCTTTTACCATATAAAAGGACGTATATTGTCCTTTGTTCAGTATGTACCCTTGTCAATTGATAAATGATTGTACTTGAGTACAGAGCTACCTAAACTGGTCGGATTCCTAAAAGATTTAGACATATTTAACATTTGGGGCAAGTGAATCTTTATTATAAATGTTACTATTTGAAAGGTCAAGACTGTTTAAGAGTATGAGACTACTGACTTTTAAATATACAGTTCTTCAAAGAAGAAATATTTTGGAAATAAGTAAAGTTTACATTTTCAGCACTGACTTGGAAGGTGTTGTTTTTTCCTCTTGGAACTGAGAAAAGCAAGGGTGACTGAATGCTGTAGGAAAAAACCTCCTAATAAAGCTGTCTCATAACTAAACTTTTTCTTAGTGTCCAGATCTCAGTTTGCCCAGTTCAATATTTCTCTATCCATTAAAGAATAGCCTTGACTAGCTTGATTTATTAGCATTATGCAAAGGTGATTTTTTTCCTTTTTCCCCATTTTAATTTACACTAAGAATAGTAAAAGAAATAGTTGCTGAATCCTTTTCAAAAGAAATGCCATTATTTCTTTTCAAAATATGTTATATAGCTTATGACTCAACTACAAATCATCATGTCCAATGAACAGAGGAACACCATTATGGATAATCAAGAATAGTTACTGGTCCAAATATTAAAAGGGGACATAGATAAGAGAGGGGACATAGATAAGAGAGTATCATTGATTTTCACTTCTTTCTTAATATCTGAAAAAATCCTACTCTAAACACCCCTCAAGGACCACCTTGTTTGAGAAGCTGACCTTATTTATTCCATCCTCTATGATTATTTAATAATACTTTGTCTATCACTTTGTACTGTTAATGTCTTATTTATTTTAACTCCTGTCTAGACTGTGAACTTCTTCAGATCACTGGCGCTATTTCACTCTTCTGCATATTCTTAACACTCATCCATCGATTCCTTCTTTCAACAAACATTTATTGAGTATTTGTTATGTGAGAGGCACTGTGTTAGGTACCGAGGTCAAAACAGCATTGAAAATATAATGCTTCTTGTCTTTCCAAAGTTTTAGTTTAGCAAAGAAGACAGAGATTACATTTTTTGTTTGACTCTTCGTAGTAACTTATGTGTTAAAATGAAAACATAGATGATGCTGTGATAGTGATAAACAGAGAGATATAAAGCTAGTAATTGGGTTAAAGCCTGAGCTGACATCCATAGCCTGAGAATAAGTTAACTAATCAAAATGATGGCAGGGTGAGATGGGAAAAAGTTTTAGGACTGGGGAAAGTGCAGGAAATGCTGTGCGATAAGAGGAAACATGGCCAATCCAAGTGGCTGTTCCCAGAGTGATTAGGGCACAAAACCCTGGTTTGGACATGAGAAGCTGAAGAAGGGCATTAAGGTGAAGCCATTTGAGAGTCATCTTCTTGTTACCAACTTCACACTTTTCCCTGAGAGCATTAATAAATCAGTGAAGTGACTGAAAAAGGTGATATTTTAATAGGATCTGCCTTCACTCTGGGTTTCTCATGTGCTGATAATTGTAGTGTGGAAACCAGATTGGAGCAGAATAAGAATGGATGGTGGAAGTTGATGAATATGGATCTTAGCCCAGTGCTTACAAGTTCACTGAAGTGTTACCCCACAACTTTTTATAACCAAATGAGGAGAATCTCAGTGGAGACCAGAAAGGACTACCTCTGGGACTTAAAAAAAAATCTAGCCCATAAATAATTCATTGAAATTATAGAAATCAAAAGAATTTGAAGTGATAATTGTTATAAAAGATTATTTAGAGACCCTTAATTTGATTCCATTAATAGATGTGAAGATATGTTGTTTCTCTAGTTTTTGAAAGTTGCTCTGTGTGTTCATTTGTTTTGTGCATTGTGAGACTAAATATACAAATGGACAACAGCCAGACCATATGTAATATATAACTCTGATCCAAAACCAGCAGAAGGTAGTCTAGGAAACCAATCCATTACCTACAGCAACCGTTCCAGGAACCCAGTTTGCCATCTATCAGCCCAACTTGTAGGAAGTCAGACTCATCTTTGGTAACAATCCAAGAGCCACATAATAACAATTAGACCCCCAAGTGAGACTTGATTAATAAGCAAAAGTGTCCATAATGTTTGCCCCAGCTTCCAACTTATTACCAACCAGAGAAATCAAACATGTGCCTTTACCAGTCACATAAGATGCCCTGCTTCCAGTTAACCCATCCCCAGTTTATCTTTGCAAACAAATTCAACTCGGGGTATACCAGAAGCCCTCCCTTTTTTTCACTCTTTGCCAGCCTTTGAATCTGCCAAACCCACAAGTGATGATGGCTGACTTCCTTGCTTAACAAAGTCTGAATAAGTAGCCTTTACTTCCTCCCATATGGTTGGTCTTCATTTATTTCCACAATAGACCCTGTGTAGTAGAAAGTTCTATTGTAGAGCTAAGTGTTCATTTGCTATTTCTAACTATATAACCATTTTAGCCAGGATCTGAGATATTGAATGAATGGGTTACTATTGTTTTTTTTTTTTCAGCTAATTTGTATATAATGTACATGTGAGAGGAACAAATAGGCAGAAATAAAGAGATGGAGAGAGAGAATGAGCAGAGGATTTGGGAGTGGAAAGTTGGCCTTCTTCATTCATTGATTTACTCATTCATTCATTCATCTATATTGAGTGCCCACAATGTGTCAACTGCCATTTAAGGTCTTTTGAATGCATAGGACAGACCACAAAGATCCTTGTCCCCGGGGAGCTTACATTACAGGAAGGAAACAGACAATAAACAATGAATATAGTAAGTAAATTTTATACCACCTTAGAAGAAAGTGTTATTTTAAAGAGATTGCCAGGTGTCTGGATGGAGGGTAAATTAAATTGGTGGTAAGGGAAGGTCACATTATGCAGGTCATAACTGAACAAAAATTTTAAGAGTATAAAGAGTGAAGTAAGCAGATCTCCCTGGCAGGAAGCCTTTTTAAGCTGAGAAGAGCTAAAACAAGGGCCTAAAATTGGAAAGGTGTCTGGTGCATTTATTTAATAGCAGAGGTGAAAGTGGTGAGAGTCCGTGAAGGGTAGAGCATAGGAGAGGAGGCCAAGAGGTGGTGGGGTTCATGTGGGAGAGAGGGACAGAAAGCTCTTTGGCTATCATGTGGATATTTGCTTTTTATCTGCATGCAGCAGAGAGTTGCTCTCGAGTTCTGAGCAGACGAATGGCTTGACAAATTGTAAACATATACTCCAGTTGCATTAAGAGTAGCCTAGAAAGGAAAGGCGTGGCTTTAGAGTACAGTTTCACTTTTACATTAAATATCAGTATATTCAATAACACAGACCTTCACCTAGTGGCTAAAAATATAAGTAGGCTATTCTGGGAATACCTCTTGACCTTCTCCCTATTTATTCAACTATAAATCGGTCCAAGCCAAGCTATCCCTTCTCTCCGACCTGAATTACTCTAGAAATTTAGTATACCTGAAAAAGCACATATGGCCTCAAAGAAATTATGTTTAAATATAATATTCCAATAAAATCCCTTAAATTCAAAGCCTAGTTTACAGATCAAATGATAACTACGTCCACTCTACAATTTCCAGTCTGCGTAAGAGTTATATCCAGCATCACCTCACTGTAAATAATTGTCATATGCATTGAAAAGAGCAAGAATCATTACAAGAAATTAAAATGTATACATTCTGGTGAAATTGTAATAACTGCTAATTTGTAAGAAGGCAAAAGTAGAACTGAAGTTACTCTTAACATTAATCTTGAACTCTAAGAAACTTGCTCTCTCAGACTCTTGCCCATAGCCTGTGCCAGAAAATCCCTGTAGTTTCATGTTAAAGTGTTGCTTAAAAGCAAGATTTGGGACTGACACCAACAGAAAAACAAACACACATGCACAGAAATCTGACTTATGCCATAAATGAAAAACAGAAAATGTGTCATTCAGATGAATTTATTACCTGGAAACTCTGTGTATTTTCTAACTAATCGCATGTAAAGACAAATTTGAGATGGAGAAATGTAATCTTATCTTACTTTTTGTCAAGATGCTATTTCTTCCTCTTTGTATTTTCATTGACAAGAAGAATGTAGGAATCCAGAAAGATTGCATGTCCAGTTAACCTGGTTATGACCCCTTGGCAAGGCATTTCTTTCCAACCATAAATTTTTTCTGATGGTTGAGGAATATTCCAAGAGTATAACCTATTTAGATATTCAAATTAAATGGACAAAGATTCATCTTCACTATTTTTTATGATACCAGTTTATCAACACGCCTGCAGAGTACAAAAGTGCCATTATTAGTTTTGGCCAACACATTAACCAGCACTAAAATTATTTACTTAAATTTCAAATATTCATGGGTCTGAACTAAACACTGTATAAAAAATTAAAATAATTGCTATAAATAACCCTCTACCCATTAAACTCATGCAATGTACAAATGGTATTCTGGTAAAGTAAACTCCAGGGGTCTAAAAATAGCCTGTGTTGAAATTATTGCTTAAAATAAGTTAATTCCTAAGTAGAGTTTGCAGATTCTATTTTCTTTCTTTGTTTTTAGACCTTTTATTGGAAACAGTATTAAATACATAAATGGAGACTGTTAAGGCACCAAAGAATCTAAAATTATTTACCATTATATGCCAGAGAATGCATCTGTTCTTCTTTACTTTTAATAAACATGTTACTGACCATGGCATATTGCCCTCAGATTGAAAGCCATGTTTCTAAACTTGTTTTGCAGTCAGGTGTGTTCATGCAACTAATTTTTACGAGTCTTATAAGTCACTGCTTTGAATGTCTGTCTCTTAGTAGGAATTATAATACCACTAATACACATTATGAACACCTCTTGTGTAGATTAGAGTAGAGATAGAGGAATAAGTATGACCAGGGGGAGAGCATATGAAATAGAGTGTCAGTGTACCCAAGTTAAGTCCACTTTAGTTATTTTCCATAGCTATTTACTTATATTATGGCAAATAAGTTAACTTTTGGTTTTCTCATCTATAAAAAATGATGATAATAAAAGTAATCTCGTAATTTTTATGGGAATAAAAAGGTGAATCAGGCTATAGAGATTCTAGTTACTACAGTTATATGCCAGTCTTGAATATATAAACAGCTAAATTAAATCACCGATTCTACTCAGTTATGTTTATCCTGAAAATATATAGCATATATATTATTGATGGCCTAAGACAACAGTCTTTTGGAAGGTTGTTTTTGTTATTTGATGGCAAAAGATAGGTTATAAAGATATGAAAAACTTTATAAGCATTTAGTTTTTGAAAGATTTTAGTTTAAAAAGCATTTAGTTTTAGTTTCTAAAAGATAACTGGGAACACAGGTGTGTGCTCAGCTTTTTACAGTACAAGTGTGAGGCAGTGAAAGAGATTTGCTTGTGCTAAGTATGTGGTGAGATTCTTTTATGCTGACTCATTTACTGTTATAAGCAACTTACCTGCAAATATGTTGCTTACCTCAGCTTTGATGTATACAGCATTTCTAGAGTATCAGACTGAGGTAAGATTCATTTAGCCAGGAAAAAAGACTCTAATTAAAATCATAGGGGCTTCCCTTAGTCCCTAGAGTCCTTAAAGGGTCATTCCATTGTCAGTCCCTGTCGCATGTAGAGGCAAGGTCTTCCCACATCTGGAAAGGTCAGCATTTGCTGCTGTATTGTTCTTTCATTCTTCTCTGGGCTTATGCCACAGTTGTGAAAGAGAGTATGTAATAAATAAAGTGCTTCTGTTTAGAGAAACATTTATTCTGAAGTCTTCTAGTTTTGAAATAAGCACATCATCAAAAAGGTCTTGTCTTTCCTGGGTGGGAAGGGGGTTGAGAATCAATGCCCATGGAGTTCCCACTATGGTGAAGTGGATTAAGGATCTGGCATTGCCACAGCTGTAGCATAGGTCACAGTTGTGGCTTGAATTTGATTGTTGGCCCAGGAACTTCCATATTCCATGGCTGAGGCCAAAAAGAAAGAAAGAAAGAAAGAAAAATCAGTGCCCAACTAATCCTTACCAGCATGTCTCCAGTCAGATTCCCAGCCTATTTATTTTCTGCAGTATGTATGTATGCGTAGTCTTGCATGCATATACTCGTGCAAATATTTGTGAAGTCTGTGTATACGTTACTTTAATGACATGTCAAAATATGTCACTGTTGACTATGAGCATTAACAAAAACATTTTCATCTAATCTCATTTCCTTCCTTCTTACACATGTAACCTGTTTTAACGGATCCTAGTAGTTGACTTGAGTTTGAGTAAAAAGCGTAACCTACTAGATTTTGACCACAAATACAAACAAATACCTAAATCATCTCTACAATCCTCTATGAAAATGGAGGTATATAATTATATAAAAATACAGAGGAATTTCTCTTTAGGTTTGGAACCCGTTTTCTTTAATGTGCAAATGAACATTTTTGTAAAGACTGAGATGTCATGGTACTTTATTTCACATTTACTAACAAAAATAACTGTGGAGACTTAACTCAGAAGAATCTCAGGATTCATGCTGCTTCTTACTCGTCACTGAAGCTCAAGTGCCACGTTCTGACACTGGAAAATGGACCAGGTCCCCTCACAATATGTAACATCTTGTTATGGGGATGGGTGTTGCAAAAAGCATAGTAAATCAGCATGGTCACAGTGCTCATCACCCTGGGCTCTTGAGGCAGACGATAGTGCAGGCATGAGTGAGGAGCAAGACACCAAGTCAAGGAAAGAGATGTGACATTCTCATGACTTCTATCCCTTTTCATAAATCATTATTTAGGACTATTAGGATTCTTGAGTTAGTCAACAAAGAGATCCTCCCAAGATAAGTTTATCTGCTGATATAAGCAAACAGACTAGAAAAAGTGCACTTGGAATAAGAGGTAAAAATAGAAAGGTATAGTCACTATCATTCTTTGTAAACATATTATGTCTATAACATGTATATATATTATCACTTTGTAAGCTTATTATATTTGGAGTTCCGCTTTTTTACAGGTTGGATTATAATGTCAGTGAAGTTAATTAAACATTTCCATTAACCATAGAACTGAAAGGCACTTGGAGGAATTGTCTGTTGACATTTCAAATTCTACTGGGCAAAGTGGAAAGCAAGATTTGCCTCCAACAATGCCACCTGGTTAATCCAGCAGTTTTTATAACCTGGCACGTTCTTGTGCAATAGTGCATTTTTACGAAGTTAGGTGGATATTGTCAATGTTATAATCAACCTTTTTTCTCATCTCCCTTGCATTGGAGCAGCTCCATTGTAACAGATGTTTCCCTCTTTAGTTTTGAGGTAAAATTGCATGTATCTTGACACCAAGAGGCAGGCAGCACTTGGGTTTGGAACATTAAGTCTCCCATCAGGTTATTCCCTCAGTTTCAGTCATTGGCTTAAATAGGACTGTGTCTTCCAAGCTCAACAACATGGTATCCAAACACTTTCTCCATTAGCTACCTGGTTTCACACTCCAAAATGCAATTCAGACTTGGAAACAAGTGTGTAGCCATGACCTCTTAGGTCTAACATGGTCTGGTGGGAAGGGTACTGGAAGAGTATTGCTTGTCTCACCAACTTGTGAGGTGACCTTTGACAAATGACTTGACCCTAATGTGCTTCATTTTCCTTTCTATGCAGAGAACTTGGAGGCATAATATACAGCTTCCTGCCTTACTTTATAGGATTTTGTAAGTTTAAAATGAAATGACTGTCTGTCTTGACATGTTGATGGTGAAATGACCTCTCTCTCTGTTGCAGTAGAAACACATCATCACATTTATTAAAAAAAAAAAAATTGTTCAAAGAAGATTTAGTAGAAACACAATACGCTCCACTTTTGCTCTCTAGAACACATTTATTCCATGAAATGATGATGTCTGGTATGTTTTAAAATGTTAAAAGCACAAGATTCAGACTTCAGACCTGGATTGAAGTTCTGACCCAGCTGCTTCAAAAGCCTCTGCTTCACTTCCAGGGATTTTGTCAAGCCTAGCTCCATATATTGGGGCTCTTCTAATGCCCTTCTACCGTGTTCTTAGCCCAGTCCAACCTAAGATATACTCTTGAGCAAGATGTGGAGCATTCTAACAGTCAAAAACCATCTTACTCCTCAAATCCAGTGACTCTTAGACATCTGCTGGGCCCGTCATTGTTCAGTCTATCTATCTCCTTGCAAATAAGGTCCAGGAAATAATATTACTACTTAGGATAGCCAAGGAATATGCTTGAAACCAAAGCCCTGCCAACCCCAAACCCCTTACTAATGAGTAGTACAGTTCCCATTCTGGTCTGGAGTTCTGATCAGATCTCAACCCTGGCATAATTTTGTGAAATACAGTAGGCAGCTGACTCCTGTGAATGATAAGGGGATTCTCTATTCTGCTTTTCCCCCTCTCTGTCCTCCTCCCCTTAGACTGACTCCTTTCCCTCATAAATTGAGGTCTGAGTTCCTAACTTTAGAATATGTGTCCTTTAAATGACAAACATCCATTCATCTGATAATTGTTCCTAAATTCTCTGAAGTTGCTCCAAATTCTAAATGGAAAAAGCTGGATCTGACCATTTTCAGATCCTAGTTTAGCGTCTCAGGTCATCTGGACACAATTGCCTGACCACTGGGAACTCTGATGTAAAATTTTAAAGCCATATATATTCACTTAACTCTCTTCATTTTGATTTGCGAATCTCCTAGAAAACAGAATCTCCTCCCAGGCATTTAAAAACATGTATTATAAACCAGCTATAATGGAAAAAATAAAAATCAGTAAAAAAGAATTTTCAGCACAAATAATTGTTTTTCAATTTTCAAAAAGGCTGAGTTTTGCCCTGCTGTCTGTGTAGTATATATTCCTAGTATCTGAAAGTATTCGTGAGTTTAAAAAAAAAAGGAAAATCGTAATAAAAAATCTATCTAAGGGAAAAAAAACCATGTATTGATTATCCACTGTGTGTCAAGCACAGTGTCTGGATGGAATTACAATGAGCTAACATTTATTTAATATTTGCTATGTGTTGGGATTGTTCTTGCTCTTTCTTTCATCCTCAGAACAACTTCTTGAGTAAGTAGCATTCCAGTTTCTGTTTTGTAGATGGGAATTGAGGCACAGGGAAGTTAAATTGTTTGCTAAGGTTACACACCTGGTTAGTAGCAGGGCTAGGGTCTGAATGTAGGCAGGCCGATTCCAGAACCCATGCGCTTAAGCACTCTTGTTATAGTGAGACCAGGGGGAGATTACACATTGCTTCCTGGAAAAAAATGATGTTTGAGATGGGAGTTCAAGGGTAAGTAGAATGACCCAGGCAGTGAACTGGCGAATGAGCATACCCAGAACACAAGACTATACGCAGAGATGAGAGGGTGAGAGTTTATCACTAGTTTGAGAAGTATGAGAAATTTAGCATACAACAAAGGTATAGATTGAAGGAGCAGTGACAGTAACTCTAGAAGGATCGGAAGGAGCAAGAAGAGTCATGTCTGATGTCTAAGCTGTTTGGATTTGATCATGATGTCAGTGATGAAAGGTCAAAGTAGTTTAAGCAAAGGGGTGATATAGACTGTTATCACCCTAGACATGGGGAACAGGGACCCCTGACCTGCATCCACACATATCACAGACACGCACACATTTTATTTAAAAAATGCACATGGTAGAGTGATCAGCTTGACCACGTTTGCCTGGGACTTTCTCAGTTTTAACACTGAAAACCCTACATTCCAGGAAAGCCCCTCAGTCCCAGGCAAACCGGAAAGGATGGTCATATGTGTTATTTGTAGTCATGCCCAGACATCTGCTCTGTGACTAAACCTATTCAGGTTCCAGAGAAATGATTCTCTACGTGTTTCATATGTTTCCCCACCACCACCACTTTCTCAGAACAAAAGGTAAGCATATCTAAAAGCCATGGTGGATTGTAAGTTGTGCCACCATTGATATTGCCGATAGAGAGTGCTTTCAAATGTGGACGGAATTCGTGGTGCAGAAATATTTAGGTAAGAAAAAGGCACATTTTCTTCAACTCATCAGATCCTTCCCTATAGATGTCATAAACATAACAGATACTTGCAGTTGTTTTATTGCTTTCCAATTGTTCAAAGCACCCCTGTTCTTGCTTCTTATTATTCAAGGTATGGAGGCACTCATAAAATAGTATGGTATATGCAGTGGTTACATATAGCAACTGAGGAGTATTTTGCATTATTAAGTAATTTATAGCTCTAAAAATTATGTAAGAAGTAAGTGCGATACTGGGAGTTCCCATTGTGCCTCAGTGGAAATGGACCTGACTAGTATCCATGAGATTTCAGGTTCGACCCCTAGCCTCTCTTAGTGCGTTAAGGATCTGGTGTTACCACAAACTGTGGTGTAGGTCACAGATGTGGCTCAGATCTGGGATTGCTGTAGCTGTGGCATAGGCCAGCTGCTGCAACTCCGATTTGACCCCTAGCTTGGGAACTTCCATATGCCCTGGGTGTGGCCCTAAAAAAAAAAAAGGTAAGTGTAAAAAGGTAAGTGTGATACACCATAAAAGAGATAAACATGTGATATTAAGGCTTTATATTATTAAGTGGATTTAGATATGCTTTATGAGAAGACTAAAATGTGAAATGATTAATATTGGACTTCTCCAGCAAAGTTCCTCCAAATTGCCATTAATAAAAATGCTATTTAATTGCTATAGCAATTTAAAGAAAGCTTTTTAATATGGTATTACTATCAATAACACTTGAACTGTGAGGAAGTTTTTATAATAATTTAATTTATGATTTTTCCAAAAGTAAAGAAACAAAATGTATTGAAAATCATAAAATAATTTTGTATGTTTTAATTTTATAACATGCAAATATTATCATCCCAACAACAGAAAATCTAGACACGGAGAGTAATAAGTCATTCATTCAGTTATCTGATAATCTGCCAAACAATAGTTATATGAAACGTAGCTTTGCAGTATTTATGATTTTGTGGTTATAAAAGTTTTTTTTTTTTTTAGGTGGAGGGATAAAATTGATTTTATTTACCAGTTTGTTCTATTCATCTGTAACTCTTAAATATTTAGACATGTTATGTGTGTACCCCTATCTGCACCTTTATTCCAAGCAACAGGCCTGGGCTCAGGTGGTGAAATATGTATTTTGGAAAGATCATTTGCCAGCATTTTAAATCCTGGTTTGGAGGAGTGGTAGTAAAGACAGAGAGGTCAGTTAAGAATTTTTCACAACTGTGAGATCATGGATGATCTGAGATTCCTGGCTTGTATGTACCAGAAATAGGTATGCACATGTATGTGTGTACCTATTTATATACGTGACTGGAGCTTAGAAGAGATCTGAGTTCTACAGGTACAATTGTGTGTCATTAAGATGAGTAAGAATTGGTTTCATAAGGAAGAATGTGTATAGAGAGTAATATGTCAGAAACAAAGGAAAGAGCTGATATTAAAAGAGAAGGCCAAGTTAAAGTATGTCAAATGATGAAATATATCAGAAAAGATTAAGAATTGAAAATGATCAATATATCAATGACGGGCGTTGAGAAGAAAAAGCAAATTGCAGTGACTGAGGTTAAAAATAGGAGATAAATAACTGGAGACTGTGAGATCAGACTACTTTGCTCAGAAATTTATCAGTGGAGGAAAAAAGTTTTCTCCAGAGTGTAATCGTGACAATATGGCAATGTGTGAAAGAAGCGAGAGTTCAAGGAAGTTCCCATTGTGACTCAGTGGGTTAAGAACCCAACTAGTACCCATGAGTATGTGGATTCAATCCCTGGCCTGGCTCAGTGGGTTAAGGATCCAGCGTTCCTGCAGGCTGCGGTGTAGGTGGCAGATGTGGCTTGGATCCAGTGTTGCCGTGGCTGTAGCATAGGCTGGGAACTGCAGCTTTGATTTGACCCTTAGCCCGGGAACTTCCATATGCCACAGGGGTGGCCCTAAAAAGAGAAAAGAAGAAGAAGCAAGAGTTCAAGAAAGATGTGTCGTTTTTTTCAAGGTTGAAGTTGTGTAAGGATGTGTATATTCCAAGTGGAAAAAGATAGAAAATGAGGCTGAAGAAATAGGGAAGAGAGTGTTAATGATCAATAGCAGAAAAGTAGATTGGATCCAGAGCACAGATAGAGGGATTTACCTCTGACAGAGGAGAAACTATTCTATTGGGATTGGAAGGAATCGGAACAGATAGATGTGGACACTTGCCTAGGTGGATATTTTTGTATTTAGGAAATTTTTTTTTCCTTTGGTTGCCAGTTGCTGCAATTCATTTGAAGTAGTTTAAGCAGAAAAGGTAGGAATCTCAAGTTTCAGAAGTATCTGCTGGGACCTCAAAACAGAAGATTTACCTCACTAGAGATGGAAACAGGAAGCAGAGTCTCATCAACATCCAAAATTACTCTCCCCGGGGCATAGCTGTGGCTCTCTCACCTCTACTTACCTCGGAATCACTGCTTCAGTGTTATTTTCTCTGCTTTTCTACGTGCACATGGCTCCTTAGTTTACATAAGGCAGTTCAAGCAGTCATCGAAGACTGCCTATGACTGCCTCTGAAAGCAAATATCAAATTCCCAGAAGAGATAATCTAATTAGCCCAATTTGAGGTGATACGCTGATACAGTCAACTCTGGTCAGGGAAACAGTAGGGGTCATGTTATTAAACTTAAGCAACAAAGAACACATTTCTGCAGGTAAATATCTGAAACCCTGTCCCTGGCTCAAATAATATGTTACAGTGTAGGTGAATTTGTTAGTGAGGGAGGAAGAAGAATTGAAAGAATTGCTGCCAAATATCCTTAATTTTGTTATAAGTAAGGAGACTTGGTTTTTGTTGAGTGTGGTTATGGCAATGCTATATAAAAGAATTTTAATGAGAGTAAAGAAGTTTAGAAGTAGCTATTTTGAGAAATGGTAGCTGGCTCTCTGTGGGGTCCTCTACGGAATTTCAGTAAGACAGCATTAGGTTTCCAGCTAAGACTAAAGACCATGAATCTGTTGTGGTGTCAATCCAAATTATTATCTGTATTCTTAGCAGACAGACTGTAAGAGAAAGCCTGAATAAGTGGGCTAATTCAAGTTAGAATGGTTTCAGGGTATTGCAGAATTTTAAGTTTGTGCAGAAGAACTAATGGACACGGCAATGATATGTTAGCAGTCTAGTAGTTTAATGAGAGTTTTTGAGAGAGAGAGAAAGGGAGTGAGGGAGAGGAAATGCAGAAATGGAGAAGAGATGAAAATCTTGAACTAAATATCTCCAAGAGGTCAAAGTAAAAGAAGTGTAGGCATGAAGACGTGAAACCTTGATGGAGATAAATTTGCATTTGAAAGTGGAATATTAGAAATTATACTTTTGAAAGCTGGATAACTCTTAGTAACGGCCAATTTCAAGGTATGGCCAAGGGTGTGACTGGTCAAAGTAGAATTGAAATGTAGATTGTTAGCATTAAGAAAGGCAACAAATTATAATACAAGGTTTTTGGACAGGTCAACATAGATATTGAAGCCATCTATGACGATACTGGGATTTATGAGTGAAAGAGGGCTGCAAGCCAGATGCAATAGAGTGTCTGACCATGAAGCCACTAGATACCAGCATCAAGGTGAAAGGTGGAATATCATATCAGCATGAATCTAAAGAAGGCATTTTTATTTGAGAGGTGGAATAATGTCTTTGGAGGCAAAGAAGTAGAATTATAACACTCTTTCCTCCTAGCCTGCAAAGTATAGGATTTTGGGCAATAAGCAATCTCCATTTACAGCTATAACAGGGCAAACAATTCTTTAGAGGGTCAGGTTTTGACCTTAATAAGAGACTGAAGGTTTGGACAAGTCAGAAAGTTCTTTACCATGGAAATGAATTATATCTGGCTCAGGTGAAATGGGATCGTATCAGGAAATTATTGGAAGGTAGAAAGTATCAATAACAATGAAAATTAATATTTTAGATCCTTCTTATGATCCAGACACTTCCAAGCATCTTATATGTAATGGTATGCCATTTTAAATCATCACAAAAACCAGTAGGATGTGTGTGTGTGTGTGTGTGTGTGTGTGTGTGTGTGTCTGCGTGTGTGTATATATGTATATAAAACAGATAACAGAATAGAAGCATCAAGGTGTTAGGCAACTTGTCCAAAATCATTAAATAGGGATAAAACCAGTTTTCAAAACAGAAAATCTGATACTTTGGCATACTCTTAGCCATTATGTTAAAATGATGAAAAGATGCAGGTTAGGAGAGAGGAGAAGACAAATTTCGGAACTCAATTATGGAAGTGAAAAGAAGACTGAAAGTACTTGTATTTTGGCTAGTAGCACAAATTATAACAGTATCAAGTATGGATCCGTTTGGTCATAATATTCCCCAATGAATGTACCAGTGTAAGAAGTAAAACAACTGCACCTCAAAACCTACAGGACACGTAAGTTTCTCAAATCTTCATAGAAACTTTTAGTGAGCAGGTGTTATATGTCTCAGAGTGATGGGGAGAATCCTAATTCTAGTCCAAGTATGTAGGAGACAAAATTAGTTGTTTATGGAAACTTCATCCTCTTTTATTTTTTCTTTGTCTTTTTAGGGCCACACCCACCGCATATGGAGGTTCCCAGGCTAGGTGTCGAATCAGAGCTGTAGCTGCCAGCCTACACCACAGCCACAGCAACGCGAGATCCTAGCCGCGTCTGCGTCCTGCACCACAGAAGACAATGCTCAGGCAATGCCAGATCCTTAACCCACTGAGCAAGGCGAGAGATCGAACCCACGTCCTCATAGATCCTAGTCAGATTCGTTAACTGCTGAACCATGACGGGAACTCCCTCATCCCCTATTAAATAGAATCTATAATTCTTTCTCCTAAGATGTGTTTAAATATTCAAACACCTTTGAAAGATTTCTAGTCTAGTTAAACATCTAACTGAATTAGTTACTTGTTTTTCCCACTCTTCCTTTCCTTAGATAGTAGTCAGTATTTTTTACATTTTATTATATGATTCCAGATTTTTTAAATCACATGCTCTCTGTGAAGATTAGTGCCCTCATTTGTAAACTACAAATAAATAATATAAGCTTCAGAGTTGCAAGGAAAACTATTAAACCATACATATAAAAGCTATTGGGAAATGGAAAATCACTTAATGAATAAAAGTTACTGCTATTAATAAATAATAACAACTTTCATATTTGAAGCTCTTGTGATATATCCAGTATTTTATTATTATTTACACTTATTAAATCCTCATGACAGTCTGTAGACATAAGTATTATAGTTTTTCTACTTCACACATGGGGAATATTACTCTTAAATGACAAATATTAAGTCCTGGAGGTGGGATTCAAGCCACTTCTATCTTTCTTCAAAGTAATGTTCTTCATATATACTCTTCTCTTAATACTAATGAAGACTGCTTTGGGTAAACGTCAGTGCTACGCGACAAATTATTACAGCTCTTTGATATTGTCAGATTTCAAAATACAGTGCCCCACGCTATGAGGCCTAAATATAAACCATTTAGTTCAAAAGTAGAAAAATACTGTAAAGCCTAGGGCAATCATTGTTTCCAACATTATGTTTTAGAGTATCTGTCTTAGCCCCAAATAACTAAGACTTTATGCAACAGACATATATGGAGTCATGAACTGTGTGACTACCAGTCCCAGGTGGCTCAAGAATGATTTGTACTATTGCCGTGATAGAATCTACTATCTTTTACTCTCAGAATCTTCCTGGTTTGGACCATGAATGCTCTAAACGGCCTACCTTAATGTTTCTTGATAAACCTGGAGTGGCTAGATCCTGCCATTGCTCCTACCAGTGACAGACTCTGCTTGGACTCATCTACAAAGTCCAGTCTCAAAATAAGTAGAATATCTGCTCTCTGAATATGATGATACATTTAGAGAATGCTGTTAACTGGGAAAATAATAGTAACCATAAATTATAAGGAATGATACTTCACATCCCTATATTATTATATAAATATGATTTAAACATATCATATCAAATGTCATTATAGTTAATATTTTATTACATAGTTTAAATGGAGTAACCTGTGATAATCTACTCCTAATGATACATTTGCTGAACTGAAATGTTATCTTTTTAAAATGTTCACACTCAGAAAATTACTCTTTCTTTGACTTCACACTGAATTTTGACTTTACACTTGGTATCGTTGCCTATATGGTGAACACTGTAATTTCTCCTGCCTACGGCAACACAATTCTAACCTTGTAACACTTGAAGTTTTATCATGTCACATTAAAAATGCTGTTATCTTTTCTTCTTGTTCTATCCTTTTTCATAGATTTTAAAAATACGATATGGCTATAAGGTTTTTTTTTAAGTGTAATAGAGTAATTAACAACAATGAACCACATAAAGGGTTAGCATTTTTCTTGTTTTTTGAAGCCTTCACAGTCAAAAAGAGCTCACTCAGTTCTTCAAGTTAGAAGGACTAAATTAGAATGATGGTTTCTGTCAACAAGGAGGAATTAGATCAAGTTCCTTTAACAACATTGTTTTCTCCAAACAGGAAACAACAGCAAATAAATTAAGGACAACTCTTTAGATAAAGTAACTCAAAATTATTGAAATACAGACAAGTTCATAAGAAAGGGTTAAATAATATTTACTAATACAGTGAGTCACACTTTGATGGATTTTGGAAAAGGAATACCTTCATTCTGAGTTTGATACACAAAGCTTTCCAGTAGAGGGCTCCACAAGACTGAAGGATCTTATATTCCACCGCACCGAAAAGGTTCCTCTGGAGAAGCCATTTTATGATTTTAACCAACATAGTAAATAATCTTTTGAAACTCCATACATAGCATTTTCCACAATCTCCTAAAGTAGATTGAGCCTTTTTTGAAAAAAATGGTCGTCCAAAACTGATTACAGTGAGAGTCTTAGTTTCATTTTAATGCTCTAAAATATATGTAAATTATTCTGGCTACTCTAGACTCTTGTCTGATGTTACAAAGCAATTTACTATCTAAACTGCAGGACGCATATGGACAAAAAAAGCTGTTTCCTTGGAAACAGCTATGTGAAAGCTCTTGGAACATCTCCTCCCCAGGAGTTAATTTGTTTCAGGTGGGGAAAGGTGATTACTTATGAGCTTGAGAGAAAGGGAGAGAGAGAGGAGCTCATAGGTTTTTTTCTCCTATCATCACTGTTAATTTTTTCAAAAATGTAGAGTAGATGGCAGCGACAAGAGTAAATATTAATGACATTAATGATACGGTCGCTATGCAAGATTATAATTCTGCAGCCGTTTTTACTTATATGTAAAAGAAACAAAGTGGGGATGCGGAAGGAAAATGTCGTAATTGAACCAAAGTAGTCCGAAGTGCGCTGCCGGCCCTTCCCAGTTTCCCAGTTTGCTGGAAATTTTCCAATGCTCTGCTTTACTTAATGTTGATCATTTTAAAGTTCATATGTTTACCACTTAGGTAGAATTACCCATAAAAGATAATGATCTGCCATTTAATAAAAATGGAACGTCTGACTCCTTGATTTGATTGTTTTTCCCCTCAGTTGTAGTGAAGTACTAATCTTGCTAGATCTATTCTTTGGCCCAACTCCTTGCCTTTTTTCTTCTAGTGTGGATCCATTAGGAAGTGTATTGTGTTCAAGCCGACAAAAGCTTCCTCCGTTTTGAAAACATGGTAGTAGGTCTTCAGTAGGACTCTGTTAGTTGGCTGGTTAACTGTTGACATGCTGACCATGGACGCGTTGTGATCTGGAGCAGTAACATCGAATAAAGCAAATCAATTAGTACATATGTGGAAAAAACTTAAGACCTATTTTTGTTATTATTATTCTAATGAACCAAATTAATCAGACAACAGAGATCACAACACAAATTAAGAGGATTTAGCAAGAAAAAAGCACAAAACTAAACAATTCCAGTACATAAGTTTAAGAGTAGTGTTTATGTTAATTACATTTTATAGAACTTCTAAGCTCATATGTTTTAATATAAGGAAGTGTAAAATAACCTAAAATATTTCAAATGAAAATCAAAGCCAGATGTCTACACTATAAATTCATGTGAAAAGCAATACTGTACTTGGATAGATAGCATTGATAATATTATCGTCATCTTTTTCCATAGAGTTTTAGAAATATACACTCACATTTTTCTGTAACTCTGTAGATTCACGAAGAAAAATAAATGACTATCTTAATAAAGCTCTTTCCTTGATATTCAGCTATATTGTCATGTAAAAATTTTAAGGAATTCTGATAAAAATGAAAGAAATATTAATTCTTGGGGGTGTTGATTAACATTCAGATATTTTCAATCTTTTATCTTCAGGTTTTTATAAGATATTCTAAACCGATAAACACACAATATTATATAGATAAATTATTGTTAGGTACACTAAATATCAGCTCTGCTCATTCAGTATAATATTGTTATTATTCAGGGAGTGTTAAATTTTGTTTATGAGAGTAATAGAATTTTTCATTGTCAGCAAGTCCCATAGAAAACCTATTTGATTATCGCAAATGAGTAGATACACTGTCCTTCATAAGAGAAAGACATATATTCCAAAAAGCACAATTCCGTTTGCTGTCTTATCCCAAATACATAGTCTTGACTAGCATAAACATATACTTAATGTATAATCCAACTAACAGTAATGTTAGGATATAGTTAAGTAAATAGAGTATATATACTATTGCGTTAGTGAGCTTGGGCTTCTAAAAAATAACATAGATGAGGTAGCTTAAACAACAGACATTTATTTCTCACCTTTCTGGAGGCTGGGAGGTCTGAGATCAAGGTACAGGCAGATTCTGCATCTGGTGAGGGCTCTCTTCCTGGCTGAGTCCTCACGTGGCATGGGGGGGGGGGTGCATAGGCTCTTCCTCTTTTTATCAAAGCACTAATCCCATTATGAGGGCTCTACTCTCTCATCATCTCATCTAAGCCTCATTACCTCTCAAAGGTCCCACCTTCAAGTACCATCACGCTGGAGATTAAGGCTTCAACATCTGGCTTTGGGGTGGGTGGAGGGCACAGACATCCAGTCTTTAACAATTATTTAATGTCTCATCCCTTCCTTTCAAGACTTATTTGAATTGAAAACACTGTGTTGAGAAGATTATAAAACACTCTTGAGCAGAGGTAAAATTCAACATTCTGGTCAGATGTACTCTGAAAAAGTACTCTACCAAAAGCCTAACAAGACATTTGCTTTTTTTTTCAAAGTAATTTTTTGAAAAAGAGATGAAATTTTGTGTAAAATTTCATCAGAAAAAATACCACCGTGCTACATAATACAAATATGAAATTCATCATTAGAAAAAAGTACCATTGTGCCCTGTGATACAAATATGAAATGCAAATAGTCGACTCATACAACTCAACAATGACAACAAAACAGCCTAATTGAAAAACGGGCAGAAGATCTAAATAGACATTTATCCAAAGAAGACACATGGATGGCCAGTAGGCACATGAAAAAATTCTCAGCATTACTAATTATTAGAGAAATGCAAATCAAAACTACAATGAGGTACCACCTCACACTGGACAGAATTGCTATCATTAACAAGTCAACAAATAACAAATGCTGGAGAGGGTGTGGAGAAAATGGAACCCTCGGAATTCCTGTCGTGGTACAGCGGAAAGGAATCATTAGGAACCATGAGGTCGCAGGTTCAATCCCTGGCCTCTCTCAGTGGGTTAAGGATCTGGTGTTGCCATGAGCTGTAGTGTAGGTTGCAGATGTGCCTCGGATTCTGTGTTGTTGTGGCTGTGGCGTAGGCTGGCAGCTGTAGCTCCGATTCGACCCCTAGCCTGGGAACCTCCATATGCCATGGGTGTGGCCCTAAAAAGCAAATAAATAAATAAATAAATAAATAAATAAATAAATAAAAATTAAAAATAGTTGTAATTCTCACTTAAAAGAAAAAAGATGAGGAAGGGGAGCCCTCCCTCACTGTTGGTGGGAATGTAAATTTGTATAACCACTATGAAAACTCAGTATGGAGGTTTCTCAGAAAACTAAATATAGAACTATCATATGATCCAGCAGTCTCACTCCTGGGCATATATCTTGACAAAACTTTCAAAAAGGTACATGCACCCTTATGTTCATAGCAGCACTATTCACAATAGCTAAGACGCGAAACAACCTAAATGTCCATCCACAGATGAATGGATTAAGAAGATATGGTACATATACACAATGGAATACTACCCATCCATGAAAAAAGAACAAAATAATGCCATTTGCAGCAACATGGATGCAACTAAAGACTCTCATACTAAGTGAAGTAAATCAGAAAGAGAAAGACAAATACTATATCACTTATACGTGGAAACTAAAATGTGGCCCAAATGAACCTATCAACAAAACAGAAACAGACTCACAGACATAGAAACAGACCTGTGGTTGCCATATGACTGAGTCACTACGCAATACAGCAGAAATTGACACAACACTGTAGATCAACTATATCCCAATAAAAGTAAAATTAAGTTTTTAAAAAAAGGCAATTGCCTTGGAGTGGAAGGATTAACTAAGTAGCTGGAGGGGACTTTTGGAAATAAATGTACTACATCTTCTTAGTTGTTTGGGTTACAAAGGTACATGCATTTGTCAAAAATCATCAGACTGAACACTTCATGTAAATTATACCCTTAGGGAAATACTAAATCCAAAAAAAATAGTCTTCCGAATATAAGACAGGAAAATATTTCTCTTTCTTCTTACAGGTTTCTGTTTATCTCTGAAAATTAAAGTATGTCTGGGTTTTGTGTATGAATATGCATGTGCATAAGGAAAAGAGAGAATTAACAGTGATAGGTGTAGACTTTTAGAAAAGTTGAACATGACTGTGCTCTACAAACTCGTACATTCATTCAACAGTATTTATCATTTACTTGTGCTACATATTGTATTAAATGATCGGCTATATCACTGAACAGATAAATATCCCAGGATTTATTTTGCTTATATAATGATGGGACGATCTTAGCTGGTATTACCCTTGGAGTGCTCTCATCATACTTCAGCTGTTTGCATGTACTAAAAGCGTCTGTAACAAACCCGGTTCTTAAATTTGCGGTGCTAAAGGCCACCCCTTTCTGACCTCCTAGATCAGCCTTCCATCTCTCTCTCTCTCTCTTTTTTTTTTTTGGTCTTTTTAGGGCCTTACCTGTGGCATATGGAAGTTCCCAGGTCAGGGGTCATATCAGAGCTGTAGCTGCCGGCCTACACCACAGCCACAGTAATGCCTGATCCAAGCCATGTCTGTGACCTACGCTGCAGCTCACAGCAATGCCAGATCCTTAGCCCACCGAACAAGGCCAGGAATTGAACCTGCATCCTCATAGCTACTAGGCAGGTTCATTACCGCTGAGCCACAACAGGAACTCCTAGCCCTCCATCTCTGACTACTCCCCTACCTCACTCCAACTACCACTGTTGTTCAGTTCTTGACTTAGTTAGTCATGTGTGTAGGAATGTGCTGCTGAACATCCCTGTGTCCTGTGGATTGTCTTGGTGTGGAATGGGAGAGAAGAGAGTTGTACCAACACTGAGGTCTAATCCCACAAATGGGATGTGGCATCTTGGTACCCGGGGAGCCACAAATTAAAGACCCAAGGCAGCAATGAGTGAAGGAAGCAGTGGCATAGGAAGTGTAGACAATTCAGAGGAGCAGCTATCAAGTGGAAAATGTCCACAGTGGATTTAAAACAACCGCTTTTCTTTTTTTCCCCACCAATATACTACATTAAAGTGGTTCTTATATGGTAGGAAGTCCCAATATTATATTTGCTACAGCTAGCCCCATGCATATTATTTATGGGTGAATATATAATGATGCGTTCCCTTTTATAGAAGTATCATAATTCTGTTAGAATCGAATTGACCTCTTAAATATAGGTAAGAATGATAATTGTCTTATTTATTGTTATGTACTCAACATCTAGAATGACGCTTTGCATATACAGAAGGTGAGAGAGACAATTTTTTAAGTAAGTAACTAAATCCATAGCTGACATTTTTATTCATTTACCACAAGGAAGAACTCTAAAATCTATGTAATTGTCTTGCAAAGATGCTTCCTTTTTAAAAATTCCATGTAGCAAGTAATTTAGTTCAGTTACTTAGGTCCATTTATACTTGGTTTGTTTTGTAAAGCAAAATAAAAATTAGGCATAATCCATATGCAAATTCAATATCAAAAGGCAAGGATTATATGGCAGCTTTTGTGGATTTTCTCTTTGAATGGCTGAGGAGTAAGTTTGATTACATTATTTTTGGCCTAAAACACTGGCATTTGATCTCCATTTGTGTAAGAACTTATCTGCTTCTATATTCATACCACCTACTTTCTTCTGCTAATGTCCTCTTTTCTCTGTTGTTTAAACATTTTCATTCAGGTTCTAAACATGGATCTTTTCCAAGGTTCTGTCTGGACTCTGATCATTTCACACATATTTAAATATAATCGACATGCAAGTTGTATCTTGAAGTTTTCACCAGTAGCTTTTATTTGTCACCACAAGGTTGTATTGCTATCTTGCCTTGAAAGGTCAAAAAAGACTTGTCTTTTCCATCTCAAACTGTACTTCTCTTGAATTCGGTATTTCTCATGTTGTTCTACTATTTTCCCAGATTCCAAGATTGAATCCTTACAGATGTCTTATCTCTCTCCTTAAGATTCTCAGATAAAGTTGGTTGCTAGTATGTGTGTGTGTGTGTGTATAGTCATATATATACATATATAATCAGTTCTCTGTTTACCTTAATCTTTCACATCTTTATTCCATCACATTTACCCATTATTTTTCTGCTGTACTATTACTATTATATACTCTTCCAACAGTACATTTTATAAATATTTTTCTTTCAATTCATCTTGTATATTACACTCAGCAAAACTTTCTAAAGTACTAGTTTGCTTACTTCATGTACCTAATCCAGCTAAATGAAATATAAATCCTAAACTTGACTTTTCAGACCATCTATGTTGACTTTAGTACACTGTTTTGTTTTTTTTCTTTCTTTTTTTTAATGGCCACACCTGCGGCATATGGAATTTCCCAGGCTAGGGGTCGAATCAGAGCTGCAGCTGCATGCCTATGCCACAGCCACAACAACAACACCAGATTTGAGTCACATCTGCAACCTATGTCACAGATTGCAGCAAAGCCGAATCCTTAACCCACTAAATGAGGCCAGGGATCGAACCTGCATCCTCACAGAAACTATGTCAGGTTCTTAACTGCTGAGCCACAACAGGAACTCCTAATGTACTGTTTTAAATTCTAACCTCTACAAAATCTTCATGCACGTCACTCTCCAGAAAATTCAAATAATTGCTTTTCCTCAGCCACACCATGACATTTCCTAGCTCTGTGCATTTCTTTGCTATTCCTTCCACTAGGAATACACTTTAATCTTCCATCTTCTGCTGAAGTCATTTACCTGAAATTTTATTCTCTCTCAATGGCTTTCTTTGTAGTAGTAGTTAATTATGCTTGTGTGACAAGTTACTCCAAAACTTAGTAGTTTAAAACAGCTAACATTTGCTATCTTATAATTTCTTGGATCAGGAGTCTAGGTATATAATTTAGCTGGCTGCTTTTGTCTCACTGTCTTTACTGAGTTGCAATTGAGGTGTCAGTCAGGGCTGCAGTTATCTCAAGGCTTGACTGGAACAAGAATCCACTTCTCAAACTCACTCATGTGGTTGTTGGCAAGATTCAGCCCGCCATGGACTATTGACTGAGTTTGTCACTGGCTTCTGATTACAGGCAGCCTTCATTTCTTTGCCACTGCAGAGGGCAGCTCCCAATATGGGGGCTTGCTTCACCAGAGCCAGCAAGTGAGAGAGAAACAGAGACCAAGAAAGATGGAAGCCAGTGTAATTTTGTAATGTCATTTCAGAAGTGACATCCCGTCGCCCTTGTAGCATTCTCTCCATGAGTGGAGAGCCTCTTAAAGGGAAAGGATAACATAAGGATGTGAATATTAGGAGTCAGGGATCATTGGGAGCCGTCTTACATGCTGTCTACCAACCACACACTTCCATTGCTATTCCTTTCTTGTTTCTCACGGGAAATACAAACCTTTGCCGGTATCTGCATTCCTATACCAGTTGATTGGCTTTGGGGGTTTTTCGGTTTTGTTTTTTTTTTGGCCACTAATCACTTTTCTTTTTTTATTAGAATACTTCCATTCGTACTTGCTATCAACTATAATAACCTTAATTTTCAGTCTATTTCTATCACCACATTTCACATGTAGTATGTTTGACTAAATATTGTCGTGTGGCTTTTATTTATGTCATAATGTCTCCTAAGGAGAGAATAAGTTTCTTGGACCTTCCTCTTCAAACTCTCACCTCTAATATCATGAACGCTCTAATTAGGAAAACCAACATAAACTTGCAAAACACCCAGTGGATACTTGTAAAATGATCCAACTTTTATTTTCCCTTTCTGGATTCAAGGCATGATGCCACTGTGGTTTTGAACAGTGTAATGTTTTTAAACAAATTTCTGCCACAATGATATATTCTTGGGATCAAGAAATAGTTCTAATGGAATTTCATCTGTATTTATATCATTTTCAACAAAAAGCCCTCAGAAATTGCTAATTAATACATGACCTTGAGATAAGTACACAGAATTTCTGTTCTGCCATAAAAATTAATCTAAAACTGAAACTAAAGATTGGTTTATAAGCTAACACTCATTCTATCTTATTGAAACTTAAACCTAGACAATAATTTCATAAATCATAGCTGCTGTTTAAATAGTGTTTTAAATTCTACACAAAACATACACAAACTTCAGAAAACATATTTTTACTACAAATATAAGAGTATAAAATTTGTTTCCAAAAAAACAAAAAAAAGGAAACCACAAAGTCCTTGAATTCCCTCTGAGATTAAGTTAGAATCCAGATCTTCCTGAATTCAATTCATTTTGCATCAGATCTTTAGTTGATCTGGTTTCCCAAAAGATATAAGTTTCGCTTTCATAATTCATTCCCAGTTTGGCCTGGAATAGGATAGCTTACCTCCACATTCCTGGCAAGCAACAGTTCTTTGCTGGAAGAAAAGTTCACCTCTTAACTGAATGTTTGGCTAGAGATCAGGAAAAAATAAGAACCAATTTCTTTTACACTTGACTTCCTTTTTCATATGACCCTTACACAGAATTGTCTTTATTCTTCACTCTGTCAGCTGGAATATAATAAATTATGCCAGTTCCTGTTGATCTAGCACCCCTAGGAATTCTTAAACATATTCCACAAATAATGTATCTTTCAGTTCATTGAAATCTAGCAGCTTGAGAATTAATCTCAAACAAAGGATGTGAAATGTGTCTTCTTTATTTCCTAAGAGGCCAAGTGTACCAACTGCCTTTAAACTGGTATTTGATTTTCCAGGCTTCTAACTAGTGCCAATGTTCCTTCTTTACAATGTTGCTGATTCTGCAGTTTTAGCCTCCTTTCTTCTGGCCCTCTGGGCCTGCAAATTTCTCTCCTACAATCTTTAAACAGCTGTTGCTTTGTTTACACAAGTTAACAATTTTTTACCAACTCTCCTTCCCTTCTCCCCTCCCCACCCCCCTGAACAGTCTGGTCAACAAGGGAAGGCATGAAGGAAGAAGGGAGAGAAGCTTGTGGCTTCTAAAGCACATTTCGATGAAGAGAATGGTTATAAATGATCCAGTTTAAAAATTAAGTTTTTGCTGTGCCAGTTTGTGAATGAAAGAATTGAACGCTCCATGTAAAATGAGTAAAAAGACTACCTTATATCAACCTCAAGGTGAATAAGACAAACATACCAAGAAGAATGGTGTTTAATAAAATATAGCAATTGTTGAAACAACGCGAATATTTTGGGGGTTGACAAGGTAAAATACAAGAACTAATATTACATGGAAGGGCTTCTGTTATTGCTTAGCTCATATGTATGCATATGTGTATATCTGTATGTATGTATCTGTCTATCTATATCTGTCTATCTACCTACCTACCTATCTACCTACTTATTGAGAGAACACTACTGTTCTACTATAATACTTTGTTCCACTTAAAGTATCTAGTACAGTGTCTTGAACATTGAAGGCTCTCAGATCCTTGTTTAGTTGGTTTGAAGTGAGTTTTTACTTGAGTAAAAAAATATGTAGAACAGAAGAATCTCTTGAAGGCTCAATAGGAACAAAGACTGTGTAGCGTTTTCAGCTGAATGCTTGGGTGGAGAAGGCAAATAAAGAAATGTTTCAGCCAAGGTCTAGTCAGGAAAACTGATTTACACCAGTTGTTTTAACGGAGAGAATTTAATTTAGGAAATTAGTTAAACCAGTACTGAAGGACCAGAAAGGCAACAAACAAACAAAATGAAGATAACACAGAGATAGTAATTTCAAGGGGCATCCTTCATCTGTAGGGTTCATGGAACAAACAGGAACAACTGGTCATTCGATTCTAGAAGCCCAGAGTAGGCTTCCGAGGGGCTGAGACCCACAACTCTATGGAAAGGTGCTGTCCGGCGATGCTGGTACCTCAGGAACTCTGAACCCGCACCTCTGAGAAGCTGAGCACCAATTGGCTGGTGCTAGTATCTCTGATATGGCTCTTTAGGACGTAAAACAAACCAAAGAAAAAAGAAAGTGAAAGTTGTAAGCAGTTGTCCCTGGAACTGACTGCTGCTTCCTGAGGAGGATGAACAGTCATCTTGAAGGGACACTGGCAGGAGTAGCAAGTACAGAGGAAGGAGCGAGCGCCTTCTTCTTCCTCCAGCCTTTCAACCTCTCCTCATTGGCAGAACCTAATAGGAGACAGCTGTGAAAAACAACAATGTAGTATGCTGAGTCCCAGCTCCAGAATCATAAAACAGAATACGGAGGGCCACAAGAGACGGTAGGTGAATAACCAACACAAGAAAGGAGAGGGAACCAACAGAAGAAACAAGATAAGGCTACATGATAGGAGCAAGCTATCTGGGCATGTGAGGCAATTGTGAGTGTGGTAGGGAGGCTGCGAAGGGTGCTCAGGAAAGCCAAGAGGTCGGGATCTCCCCTTAGTAGAGCTTTGGAAATTGGTTCAGCCTTCTCTCTCTCTAGATCATTGACGTCACTCTCCTTGTCTAATGCCTTTGATGACTTCCCACTGGCCGTCGACTGCAATTCAGTTATTGTTCCCTTGTGCTCATTTTCCTTCATGATATGGCTCCTTCCTGCCTTTCCCATCTTATCTTCTCTTCCTCACAAGGGCTGTAGCTCCAGCCACCTAAAATCGTTTGCTGTTCCCTGAACCTGACAGGTTGCCACACTGAATGTGTTATTCTCTCTTCCCAGTATGTTCCTACTTATGATTCAGAACAAAACTGAATTGTCCCCTCCAGGTGAGCCCTGTCTGTGGAGCCCTATCTTTGTTCCCACCCCTAATAAATGACCTGCATCACTCTGTTTTACTTTTCCGACCTCTTGTCATTCTTCCCTCTCTCTAGCTTACTCTGTATCCTCAACACTCGCCTCTGGTTCTTGTCTCAGGATTTGGCACTGGCTTTTGCCTTCCTTGGAAGCCTCTTTCCCCAGATTCCCATTTGACTCATCCCTTACTTCTTTTAAACTTTTGCTCAAATGGCACCTTTTCCATGAGGTTTTTCCTATCCATAGTTAAGAAAGTTCTAGACTGCAGATCCATCTGTCCCTGGCTCTCCATCCTTTTCTTTGCTTCATTTTTCTGCATAGTCCTTACCACTTTCTTTCTTTTTCTTTTCTTTATATATATATTTTTTCTTTTTTTGTCTTTTTAGGGCCACACCCACAGCATATGGTGGTTCCCAGGCTAGGAGTCAAATCGGAGCTACAGCTGCCGGCCTATGCCACAGCCACAGCAACTTGGGATCTGAGCCGTGTCTGTGACCTACACCACAGCTCACAGCAACGCTGGATCCTTAACCCACTGAGCAAGGCCAGGAATCAAACCCACATCCTCATGGATACTAGTCAGGTTTGTTAACCACTGCGTCATGACAGGAACTCCCCTTACCACTTTCTAATGTAGTCCCTAACTTATAACATCTCCTCCATGAAGACAAATTTTTGGTCTATTTTTTTTATTGTAAGTCCACAGCACCTGGACCAGGTCAGCCACATGCTAGGTCTCAGAAAATATAGTTAATGGAATGAATTGGGACTGAATAAGGCATCGCAAAGCACTGGGGAGCTGAAAAACGTTAGCTGCCAAAGAAAGGTAATGAAGCATGAAAGCAGAAAAAAAAAAAAGAGGCTGGTGAATTTAGTGATTTTGTGGTCACTGGTGGCCATCAAGAGGTAGTTTTAACAGGAAATTGAAATCATGTTTTAAAAGCCTGAGGAGGAGTTCCCGTCGTGGTGCAGCAAAAACTAATCTGACTAGGAACCATGAAGTTGCGAGTTTGATCTCTGGCCTCGCTCAGTGGGTTAAGGATCTGGCTTTGCCATGAGCTGTGGTGTAGGTCACAGACTTGACTCGGATCCCGTGTTGCTGTGGCTTAGGCGGGCAACTGTGACTCCGATTGGACCCCTAGCATGGGAACCTCCAAAGGCTAAGGATGCGGCCCTAAAAAAAAGCCTGAGGAGAGAGTGGGCATTAAAGGCAATGGATGTGAACTCTTCTTTTTTTCAAAGATATTATTCCTTGAATGTACCGAAAGACATGGAAAAAACTTATTAATTTTTAAGAGAATTTGGGACTATTTTTAGGTTGGGGAGTAGTACAAAACAAGAATTTGAAGGCAAAGGAGGTAGTTGATTGTGAACCTAAGTAACAGGGTTAAATTTAAAAAATAAATACTCATTCTCCTCTGAGACTAGAAGAAAGGCAGAAAAGTGAAGATAAAGGATCTTGTTTCAGGGATAAGAGAAGAGTTGCAGAATGCCTGTGAACGAATTAGGATGTTCTGTCATCGAGTTATATACCTGGTCAGAATGAGAAGTGACAGGTCTTCTAAAGCAATGGCAGACCAGCAAGAGAGGACCCTCAGTGAGAGAGAACCACAGGTGCCCAGAATACTTGTCCTGCTCTTTGAAGCTATGGCAGAAGAACAATCACCTGGTTCCTCAACTTTCTGCAGCAGCAGTTTGCAGGGCAAGCGCAGGATTAGAGGAAGGAGATTTGCATTTGTCAGTGTCGCTTCCGAATTGAACCGATGGCAATGATCTGAGAGCAACTATTAAAAAACAAGGCCAGTGTTGATTTCAACTTTTCTCTAGGACTTGGCAGATAGAGAGTGAAGAGGAAGGAAAGAGAATACCTGTCATTTGCTTAGGATTTTGAGGAATGCAGAATGTGTGGTGGGGAAGATCCAGCTTTTATTTAACATAATCGATAGAAAGAACATTTGCAGCAAGACTGATGATGTAGGGCGTGCCCCTTCAACTCAAGCCAGCTCGTACCACCAAAGTACTCAGTGGAAAAAGATAGATGGCCAGCCTGCAGAGAGAATGCAAACAGGATTGGGAAGAGGGAATGGAAACTGATCAGAGTGTAGGCAGAGTCAGCCTTCTGGGATGGTGGCCGAGGTCACATGATGAAATAAGTAAGCTTTTCATGAGTACTCTTCAGGGAATTTAGGCAGAAGTTGACCTTAAAGTAATGCATGAAGATGATGTATTTGCTCAGTGTGGTGATTCTCATGTTCGGTTTTAGTTGTTCCTGCATTTACTCTCAATTCAGCTTGTGAGGCAAACAAGTTTTTCTGCAACACTCCAGGGACACTGCCAAGACACTCGTCTGTTAAAATCACTACTTTTTGAGAGTTAAGAAATGCATTAATTAAAGTATATGATTTCTATGATCATATGCTAACTGGTTGCTTTCAAACACATATTCAAAATTATTTGCAAGCATTATTGAAGTTGTTGAGCTCCTGAGATCTGTGGTAGATACATAATATGTAAGGAGACTCAAGTAATGTTGGTATACCAAAAACCGAATAGAGAAATTAGTTTGTATCTTTATAAATCCCTAAGTCCTTTATCAGATAGCCTTACAGTTTTTCTTTTTATATCAAATTCTGAGTATTTAGGGCCACTAAATTTCCTAGTATATTAAATGTGGTACTCATATTTAATTTTCTCATTTATGCCATTTCCACTTCAAACTTAAATTTAAGGGAGTTCCCTTTGTGGCTCAGTGGTTAACTTATCCGACTAAGAACCATGAGGTTGAGGGTTCCATCCCTGGCCTTGCTCAGTGGGTTAAGGATCCGGCGTTGCCGTGAGCTGTGGTGAAGTTTGGAGACGTGGCTCGGATCCTGTGCTGCTGTGGTTGTGGCTAAGGCCGGCAGCTACAGCTCCTGTTAGACCCCTAGCCTGGGAACCTCCATATGCCGCAGGTGCGGCTCTACATAAAGGCAAAAAGACAAAAATAAATAAATAAATAAATAAATAAATAAATAAATTTAAGAAAGAAAATGTATTTTGTCAGTTTACAGACTGAGAGTATATAATATTTAGGAGGGATACAATTAAGATCTGCTGGTAGGAAACAGTATTAAAGAAGTCTACAATTTTAAAAAATATTATAAAAACTTAATTTTTCAAGTCATTTTAGCCATTTCTAAAATAATATATTTGTACTCTTAATTCATCCACCACATCTTTCCATTAACAGTATTTTATACACTGAAAACACATGCTCTTCAAAAAATGTACTCAACTTGTAAATCAGCCCCACAGTGCTTTTAAAAGTACCTTCTTTATCAATGGAAGAATCTAAATAGAATGCCAAAATGTACCTAGCCAGCATATATATGCAAGATTTGACTTGATTTGGTTATGATTGTTGAAGTCTCCTAGTTATTAACTTATCTGCTATTTGGTCTGCAGTGCCACCTAATATTTCCTCTCCATGTTTTGAGGTTTAGAAAGACATGCTACCAGAATATAATACTTCTCTAGAGGGAAAATACTAACTTTCTCATTAAAATCCCCTACACTGTAACTATGATGTGTCTTTGAAAATGTATGACAGTTAATAAAATGAGACTGTAAAGAAGATCATTGCCACAAGAAAAGATTTGAAAGTTTGTTTGTTTGTTTGTTTTAATACGGTGGGTGCTCAGCAAACATCTGTTTAAGACGTGTTTCTTGACAACGGAGAATTAAATGAGGGAGAGGGTGAAAAAGAGAGAATCCAAGATGGGGAGGGAGAGGGAGGAATTTGGGGGAAAAAAACCTTTTCTCAGCATTGCCTACAAAATCCTGATATAAAACTTGGATTAGGCCAGCCTAAATCGCTTAGCCAAGAAATCAAATGCTACCATATTCATATAAATTCACATGTTTTCTTTAGAACCACATAGATCCCCAAACAGGATACAGTGGTCCTAAATGGGAGAAGGTGCGAATGGATGTTGGTGAGGCTATCAATAAGGGAATTTTTTAAATGAATGTAATGTAATTATAATTACTTGGGTTCATGTCAAAGACAACTGAGTCCCCACAAGGTTTTTCAATGTACTTCATAGACACAGCGATACTATATGCGTCTGTCTATTTGACCAAGGCTCTCCCTCACCAGAAAATATGCTCTGTGAGGAAATGAAAATGTATCCTGTCTTTTTTTTTTTCTTGTGGCAATTCATCCATTGTATCCCAAAGGCTTAGTACAGTGGCCAGCACATACTAGGAGCTCAATATATATTTGAATGAGTCAATAGAATAAATCTAGGTTTGATGTCCTGCTGTATAGCACAGGGAGCAATATCCAATCACTTGTGATGGAACATGATGAAAGATATTATAAGAACAAGAATGTATGTATATGTATAACTGGGTCACTTTGCTGTACACCAGAGGATTCAGTCATCATGCCTTAGCATAATACACGTAAAGCCTGATTGGTTTGTTCATGCCTAGAAGTCAGCCTCAGGATAGTTTGGGTTTTATGTTTTGTTTTGTTTTCATTAAAAAGAACTAAGAGTACAGCAATTGCAACAAATTAATTTAAAATAAATCATCTAGTTGTCCTTTGTGGGATCCTGAACAGAAATTAGTCATTAACAAGAAACTAATGGGCGTCCCCATCATGGCTCAGTGGTGATGTACCTGACTAGTATCCATGAGGACTTGGGTTTGATCCCTGGCCTCTCTCAGTGAGTTAACGATCCAGCATTACCATGAGCTGTGGTGTAGGTCACATATGTGACTCAGTTCTGGCTTTGCTGTGGTTGGGGTGTAGGCTGGCAACTACACCTCGGATTCAACCCCTAGCCTGGGGACCTCCATATGCTGTGGGTGCGGCCCTAAAAAGAAAAAAAAAACAAGAAAACTAATGAAACAAATTTAGTTTGTATTTTAGTTAATAATACTGTGTATATATATATATGTGTGTGTATATTAATATATATATAATATAAATATATATATATTAATTAAGTGAAACAAACATAGCATAATAATGTAAAATGGTAACAAGAGGGAAAGCTGAGTATGGAGTATATCTGTACTATCTTTATAACTATTTTTTAAAAGTAACATTATCTATAACAAAATTTTATTTTTTTAAAGCAAATTGCATTGAAATTACTCTCAAAAATACCAAAGATTCCATTCAGTACACATGTCAAAAATGATTGAAATTTAACATTTTTCATTCCTTTTTTCCTTAGTATCTCAAATATCATAACTGCCTCAGAGATTCTCTGCTATTTCACTTGAAGATTCGTACATTTTTATCCTACATGTAGACTGCTGGAGTTATTCATTCACCTGCCGATCCTTTCTCATTTCTCCTGTTTTTCCTCTTCTCATCAGTATCTCAGCTTCTTTATTACCTGTCTCATTATTTAACCGTGTGCTGTAAAATACTCTGCAATCACTGAGCAAGACAGAATTCTTGGTTGTATGTGAAATAATGACTACATGTATATTAATAATTTAGAAACTTACAGATTATAACACAATAGGATTTCAGCAAAACAATTTATTATAAAATAATTCAGATATAGCTCATGAATGATTGAGAAACAATACTTCTTTTAAATAATTTGTCTGTGTGCCTACATAAAGGCTGGGTATCATCAAATTGTTTTTTCTGTAATAATTAACATGTGTAGTTAAGGAAACTCTACAGAAATTCTTTCAGAATGTTTATCAAGCTTGAAAACTGATTCTAAAATTTGCTAGAATCAGATGGGTTCAGAAATAGCCTGTATAGTTCAGAAAAGAGAATAATGATTAAGAGCTATCCTTATAAGGTAGATTTATCACTGTCTGGTATACCTATATTATATGCTATTTACATCTCTCTTCTACAAATAAAATATGTTTCCTAATGGAATATTGTCTTTTCTTTCCCATTGCTATAGTTATTATTTCTGTAACAATGCTTAGCCTATAATATCACTTTGTTAGTAACTATTGAATAAACCAGTTGTAAATTTATAGTCTTTAAGTCAGCATAGTAATTGTGAAAAGCAGCCAAACAGCAAAAGACCAAGAAACAAACCCAAGCATACCTGGATCTTGGAATATCTCAAAAGAGCTATTTAAAATTAGTCAGACTCAGCAGAGGAGTGGATAAAGAAGTTGTGGTACATATACACAATGGAATATTACTCAGCCATTAAAAGGAAATAAATGACAGCATTTGAAATTATCATGCTAAGTGAAGTCAGTCAGACAGAAATTATCGTGCTAACTGAAGTCAGTCAGACAGTGAGACACCAACATCATATGCTATCACTTATGTGTGGAATCTCAAAAAAGGACACAATGAACTTCTTGGCAGAACATATACGGACTCACAGACTTTGAAAAACTTATGGTTTCCAAATGAGACAGTTTGGGGGTGGGGGTTGTGCTGGGTCAGTTCGGAGCTGGAGCTGCCAGCTTATTCCACAGCCACAACAACACAGGACTGAGCCGCGTCTGTGACCTACACCACAGCTCCCAGCAATGCCAGACCCCTGGCCCACTGAGGCCAGGGATCAAACCCACATCCTCATGGTTACTAGTTGGATTCAATTCCATTGAGCCATGATGGGAACTCCTCTAGCATTTCTTTGTGATTCATTGTTAGAACTTTTATCTCTGCTTACATTGCCTATTTGTTCTTGCATGCTGTCTACTTTGTCCACTAGAGTTTTCATCATATTAATCTTTATTGCTTTATATTCCTGGTCTCATAATTCTAACATTCCTGGCCATATCTGAATCTGGATCTGATGCTTGTTCTGTGTTTTCAAAATGTATTTTTTGCCTTTTTTATGTGTCTTATATTTTTTTCTTGATAACCACACATGATATACTGGACAAACTGAGCTGTGATAAATAGTCCCTTAGCCATGTGGTGGTAAGGTATAGAGGGCAGGGAAGCATTCTATAGTCTTACAGTTAGGTCTCATGGACTTTGCCTATGCCTCCTATGGACTGCCTGCCTGTGGACTTTGCTTCCTTTGCCTCTGGACTTTGACCTTCACAAGGCATCTTTCTTATCCCTCCTCCCCCTGCCTCATTATGTGGAACATGATGGTTGCTGTGTGCTGGTAATGGGTATTTCTCTGCCTCTGTGTGGAAGTCTGGAGTTGGATAAAGATGGATATTTTCCTAACCCAAAACAGGCTAGACTGTGATAAAACTCCCATAGATTAGACTGTGATAAGATAGTTTCTCCTGAGTGTAAGGCATGTTGAGAAACCCTTAAACATTATGCTTAGTGAAAGAAGCCATGATAGAAAGACAAATACTGAATGACGTAACTTATGTGTAGAAGCTGAAAAAGTAGAACTCATAGTAACAGAGGGTAGGATGGGGAAAAATGGAGAGATGCTGATCAGAGGGGACAAAATTTCAGCTGTAAGATGAATTCTGGAGACCTGATACAGCATGGTAACTATATTCAATATACAACATATTACATATTTATATTATGTATAATATTTTCAGTAATGTGATTGTATTTGAAATTTGCTAGCAATAAATCTCATGTTCTCATAACACACACAAAAATACAATATTTTATGCATTATAATATACTACATACAATATACCTTATACAATGATAATATTGTATTATATATTTAAAATTTGCTGAGATCTCAAGTGTTCTTATCACAAAAAATAATGACTTTAATAAGATGATGAATATGTTAATTAGCTTGTTTGTGGTAATCATTTCACAGGGAACACATATATCAAAACATCATGTTGTATACCCTAAATTTATACAATATTTATTTGTAATTTATACCTCAATAAATCTGAGGGAAAAAAGGAATGAACATGCATTGCATGCTCAGTTGGAACACAGATGTGATGGTGGGAGCTGGAGCAGCCATTTTTGTACCAGACACAGAAGTCAAAGATGATGGTGTCAACCCTGGAACGCTAACCTCAGGGCTGCTTTGTGAATAAGAAATGTATTTCTGTCTTCTTTTTTAAAATCAAAAATGCCTTGGCATATCTCAAAATGATTCCTTTTCCCCATCTTCTGCCAGAAGCAGAAGGGGATTTGCCTCTAATATTTACTGTGAGAATCTGGTTAAACTCCTGGAGTTCAAACTCCCATATGTGTGGGAACTCCCTGTAGATGACCCCCCCCACCTCCACACACACACACACCTGGAGTTTTTAACTCTCAGACTTGTCCCCTCTGAGCCTCTAGCAATTGTCAATTACAAGTCATATTGTCCTACCCCGACACTGGTTTCTGTGGAGGTCTTTGCTCCCGTAAACTGTGATGCTCTGCAATCTCCTGTCTGTCTCTCTAATTGTAAGGGGAGGACTTTGCACTGTGACCTCACTTCTCTAATGGATCTAAGAAGAGCTGTTGTTTTTTTCAGCCTTTAATTTGTTGTTAGGATAGAGTGACAACTTCCAACCTCCTTATGCACTGGACCAGAAACCAGAATTACTCCGATTATGCTTTTAATTTTACTTTATCCATCTGTACTTCTACTCCAGGCACGCTAAACAAGTTAACAGTTCTTTTAATGTTCTCTGCTATCTTATATGGTTACCTCCAAGCCCTTTGCAAGAAAATCAGCTTTTAAAGGGAAAAGAGAGAGTTACAGCTGGTGGAGAAATAACGATGACACTAGGGTCATAATTTGATGGATTTATTAAAGGGTGAAGAGAGGTGTTGAAGTTCCTGGACAGAGAACGTAACTAATGGAGCAAAGCCCAGAAGCAAAAATGAACTTGACACAGCTTTCTTCTAGAGATGACAGAAGCTGAAGCATCTCATTATTCTTAGGAAGAGATTACTGTCTATAATTAGAAAGAAAGGGAATCAGAGGATCAGAGAGGTTAAATGAGTTACACAAAATCGCAATGGCCAATTAGTATATGGTGAGATGATTCTTATGTATCAGATGCAGCAATGACTGTGAGAATTCCATTTTAAATAGTTTTTTTGCTTTTTTTTGTCCTTTTAAGGCCACACCCACAGGCATATGGAGCTTCCCAGACTAGGGTTCTAATCGGAGCTGTTGCTGCTGGCCTATGCCACAGCCACAGCAACACCAGATCCGAGCCACGTCTGCAACCTACGCCACAGCTCATGGCAATGCCGGATCCTTAACCCAGTGAGCGAGGCCAGGGATTGAACCAGCAACCTCGTGGTTCCTAGTTGGATTAATTTCCACCGAGCCATGATGGGAACTCTTGTTTTAAATAGTTTACCACCCCACAAAAACATTATGCCTAAAAGCTTCATTCACTGCGAGGTCTGTTTCTGTACCATAGACCACTACTCTTTTTTTTCCAGAAGTGAAGTTAGTTTTACAGGGTTGTTTTTAACAAAATTGACTCTGTCAGAAATATTTTTAAGAAAGCCATTAGGCCATCACATGCCTCACGCTATGGTTTCAGTGTGGGCCTGCCTTCTCCAAAACCATTTCTTCTGAACATAAAAGAACTTTTGTACTAAGCACAGTTTCATCTTGATTATTTTGGACATGATATAAATATACAATTACACACAGGAAAGTAAGGAATGGCATTTTATTTCAAAATTATCATGGTATAAAGTGAAATAGATTTGACTAATGAGAAAACTACATTCTCATATTAAAGGAGTAGCTGAAACCATAGTACTTATTCAGTACACTTACATTTGAAGGATAATGATGAAATTGTGCAAGCAAACAATGCAATAAATTAAATAATATATCAACTAAGTACTATTAAATCACATTTAAATATACTATCCTTGATTGCTAGAGTGAAGTTCAGAGTATACACTGGGAAAATCAAGTTGTCTTGAACTAGTTATATGGTCCTTAAATAAATTATGCTTTGCTAATGCATTTGCTTTTGCACATAATTTTCTTCTAGATGAAAGAAAATTCTAATACTGGCATGCCTTGTTTCTTGTGTGTTTTGCTTATTGGGCTTCACAGATACTGTGTTTTTTTGAAAATTGACGTTTTGTGGCAACCCTGTGTGGAGCAAGTCTATTGGCGTCATTTTTCCAACAGCACTTCTTCACTTCACGTCTCCGTCACATTTTGGTGATTCTCACAATATTTACAACTTTTCAAATTATTTTTATGTTTGTTATAGTGATCTGTGATCCATGTTCTTTGATGTTACTACTGGAAAATGATAACCACTCATTGAAAGCTCAGATAATGGTTAGCATTTTTTTTAGCCGTGAAGTATCTTAAAATTAAGGTGTATGCTTTTTTAGACATATTTCTATGCTATTGCACACCCAACAGACTACAGTATAGTGACTTTTATATGCACCGTAAAACCAAAACTTTTGTGTGACTCACTTTATTGCAATATCGGTTTTACTGTGGTGGTCTAGAACTGAACTGGCACTGTCTGCAGAGTATGCCTGTATAAATACCCCCAAAAAATAAGATTACCAGAATATTCTCTTATCAGGAAATATAATCATTCTCTAGGTCAAAAATATGCTCTTGGTAGTATTCACAATAAATGCAGTATTATTTTAGAGTAAAAATAAAATTAGATTTTGTTAAAATAAGAACAGTCTTTAGCCACTAATTGCATATATACCTTTGAGATAGTCATCTGGTTTTCCCAGACTTCAGTTTCCCAACTGGAAAAGGAGAGAATTACATGTACTAACAACACTAAGATTTCTGATTCTACTATTAGGTTCCATGGAGAAAGAGCTTACCATGTGCTAAACTATCTATATTTCTCTTAATTTTCGTTTAGAATCTATAAGGGAGGTATTAGTATCATTTTACAGATTAAAAGCCTGAAGTTTAGAGAGGGTAAGTACAGTAGCCCCACTCTTTGTGGTTTTGGTGTTCAAAGTTCAGTTATCTGCGGTCAGCCATGGTCCAAAAGTATTACATGAAAGATTCCAGAAATAATTAATAAGCCTTGAGCTGTGTGCCATTCTGAGCAGCATGATAAAGCCTCTGCTGTCCTGTTAGGTCCTGCCTGGTACATAAATCATCCTTTTGTCCATGTATCCTGCCTGTGAGCCACTTAGCCCTTCTCCTACCAGATGGACTTGAAGTTGCTCAGTGTATGTGTTCCTGTGACTCTTATCTTACTTAATAAAGTCCCCAAAATGCAAGAACTGTGACCTTGCCGAGCCTTCCTGAAGCAGTAGCCAGCACAACAATGTGCTTCACCTGTCTTCTCATCTTTCCTTGCCTCCCTCCCCTTGGCACTCACTCTTGCTCTTCTGGTTTTGTACTGCCCCCCTCCCCACTCCAGTAGCGCCTCAGCACTTGCATCCTTGCCTCTGATGGAAACTTAGTTTATGGCAACCGACTGCTAAACTATAGAGATGCTGGAGTAATTTGTGAGACCTGAGTTGTGGGGACTGAAGAAAACACAAAAGAGTAACCTGGATTCTTTAAGTTGGGAGCGAGAAGTTGAAGGAGAGAACAAAACTAGCCTTTAAGATATTCATGGTATGCTGGACACAACACCTCATTTAATCATGATACCTTCTTTATAAATGGTAAAGAAACAAACACTTGGTGAGGTCCTGTGGCTTTTCCAGGCCACAGGTTTTATGAAAGGGTGCCAGGATTCAGAACTAGGTTTTTGCTTTGTTTCATTTTTACCCCAAAATATAAACTATCTCCAATTAAGAAGTGGAGGAGCTGAGAGAAGACATATTTTTGTAGGCAGACACTCTGATTAAATGTTCAGTACAATAATTTAGACAGAAACAACTAAACCAGGTGCTTTTCCTACGGAATAAAAGGAGGTATATAAAATAAGACAAAATATTATAACCATCCAATCATTGCATCAAATAAAATCATTTTGTTTAGGAGAAGAGTGCAAGCTCTTAAAAATATATAACTAGTATATGGAACAACAACAACAACAAAAAAATCACTCCAATAAAAAAGAAAGGAAAATCCAAAGGCCTATTGTACTGTTGGCATATTGTTGGCAGATATTTTTAAATCCAAACTCCAGAACTGAATGTTCGAGCTACTAAAGGGAAATGCCCAGGGGCAGCTGGCCTGGGCCTGGACCACCGCTCAGGCCTCTACACTGGCACAAAGTAGTCAGCACTGAAATTGTCAGCACAGTTGAAGGCGTTTATGGGAAAGCCAAGACTGAAGGTGAAGGGAAATGAGATGGAGGAAATGAAAACGGCTGTATTACTCAAATGTGCTGCAGACAGATCTTCAGCTTTGGAAAAATGCACTCTGTATTCCAAGTAAATGTATTCAGTTAACTGACTGCAGGTGTTCTCAAGGATAATCGATTCATTCAGCAAATAGTTTTTAAAGTACCTACTGTGTGAAAAGCAATGCTACACAAAAGAATGTGTGGACAGCTTTCCTTCATTTCTGGAACTGGAACAGTTTCAAGTCATTGGTCTTTCTTTTATTGTCATGCATTTACAAAATCAGAATTTTCTCCAATGCAATTATGGGTTAAGAATCTAGATGGTCAGTATGCAATCTTTTTGTCTGTTTCCCATCTACACTTTACCTCAGAGATTTTCTCCCCGTTCCTCAGTAACTTGAACTAAATTTACTCAGTTATTGTTTGTGGGAAAGTCTATATGTTTGACATACTTTTGTCTTTACTGTTTCCTGCAGAGAATTCTCTAGATTTTACCTAGAGACTTGTAAGATAAAGCTATTACAATGACTAAGGGAAAAGTTCATTTCAATACATTGTTCCCTGAAAGAGAAGATCCCACAATCTGGAAAAAAAATTAAACAACAGGAGTTCCCTTCGTGGCTCAGTGGTTGACGAATCCAACTAAGAACCGTGAGGTTGTGGATTCGATCCCTGGCCTTGCTCAGTGGGTTGAGGAACCGGTGTTGCCGTGAGCTGTGGTGTAGGTTGCAGACACGGCTCGGATCCCGCGTTGCTGTGGCTGTGGTGAAAGCCGGCGGCTACAGCTCCTGTTAGACCCCTAGCCTGGGAACCTCCATATGCCGCGGGTGTGGCTCTAGATAAAAGGCAAAAAAAAAGCAAACAAAAAAAATTAAACAACAGAATATAATATTATTCTTCGTCCTCAGTTTTTTGTGACTACAGGAAAATAATTAATACAGTTGAAATAGAATACATTAAAGTTGAAACAAAGATATTTTGCTATTATTACTAGCTTGTTGCTTAAACACACTGTAGTAAAAACCAATTCTTCCAACAGCAGGCATTTAACTTTTAAAACTTCAGTTTCATTTTATTTGTGTTGGAAGTGAAACACAGTGTAGTAACTTCATAATTGTTATATGTATACTATGGGTTCCTGGAAAAGATTAAGCACCTGAACCTTCTCCTAGGCACGTCTGTGCTCTAACTTGTAAGGTGCAGTGTTAGCTGGAACCCTGCTAAGTTAGTTTAGTAAGAACCCTTACCCTTGACTTCTGATTGGGTTTCTCATTCTCCATCTTCCCCCAGGTGATGTCTGATCACCCTGGCCTGTCTTCTTGGATGTGTCTAATTTTGACAGCAGAACACAGGTTTTACCATTATTAAACAACTTCAATTAGATATCTTTCTTAAAGGTACTGAACAGTTTCTTTATTTTGTAAACAAGATAAGTAAAATGGTTCCTAATGATTAGCATCATCAATGTAAACATCATTGGCTCTTCTCTGATATAATTACAGCACTCCTTTTTGATGGCAGAAGCACTCATTTGTATATTTAAGAAGTTATAGATATTTTTTAAATTGTCAAAATAAAGAATAAGAATACAATCCATTATATTAAAGTTCTCTGAGACATTAGGGGGTTTTCTGAGCTCTTAAATCTATATAAAATTATTTATCTTTCTGGCTGTTAGCTCTTACATCTAGTTTTACATTACCCATTACTTTCCTCTGGCCCAGCTCCCTTCACTAAGTTCTGATTCTAATTTGTTGTATGCTGAGAGACAAGATAAATGACTTTATTAAAATTTTGACCAATTAGTAATGAATAGGTTTATATATTTCCAATAAGTAAAATTTATAAACATTTGGTTATTAATTTGACTCTTTTTTGGTTTCCTGTTATTTAGTTTCCAGATGGATGAACTTGTCTAATAAATATCATGGCTGAAAGTGACACATATTCAGTTTAAGTGTATGATTAAATACAGTACTGTTTGATTCAAGTCCCACAATTTCACTTAATTCCAAAAAAGAGAACACTGATGAAGCCTGCATAGTGAGGAAAGCCATTACGAGACAGCATTTGTTATGTTTCTATCATGTCTTACTTAGGAGATACTGGATACTGGGGAGAGCCTGAAATGTAATTAAAAGAAATCTATGACGTACAAAAGCAGGTAAAAGGGAAAGAGAAGATAGGGCAGAGGTGAGATGATGGAGGTAGGATGGGTCAAATGGCCCAGAACAGGGAATACCCTGCTTGGATTGTGGATGTTACTTTTTAGAGCGATTATTCTTAAAATTTAATGTGTTTCAAAATCACCTGCTCAGCTTGTTAAAAAATGCACCTGTAAATGTGAGAGTGACAGCCTCAAGATAGTTATGTGGGAATTCCTAGTGCTGATCCCCTCCCTAAAGCATTAATTTGAACAACTATCATGCAGGAAAACACTATCACAAGAGTTATTACTTCCAGGATAGAGATTATGCTTTGGGGTAGAACACAGAAATAAGAAAAATGCATTCAAGATGGGAGGAAAGACAGTTTCACGTTGCCCGTTGTCCCTTACACAAGCCCAGGAGGCCCAGCACAGAGACACTCTCCCTTCTCCACAGGGGAAGAATCAAATGAGCACTCAACTTGACTTCAAACTCCATCACCAAGCCCACACTAGGCTAAGGCAAGCTCCCATGGACCCAGGTCTGGCAGACCCCAGCTCCAGGCCCCATGGTCCAGGCTCCAGGTGGACTCCTATGGACCCAGAATTCTATCCCATCTCATCACCAGGCTGGGCCCCAGGGCCACAGACTCCAGGCCAGCTCCTGGAGATCTAGAACACAGACTGGCTTCTGTGGACTCAGGCTTTCAGCCTACCAGAGTGTTGGGCCAACCCCTTGGACCTCTAGTTAGTTCCTGCAGACACAGGCTACTAGGCTGCCCCAGTGCCAGGCTGGCCCCAGGGACCCAACTTTCCAGACACACTTCTGTAGACCCATGTTCCTGGCCCACTCCAGCACCAGGCAGGCCCCCCCCAGCCTCAGGTTCCAGGTAGGCCCTTAGGGAGCCAGGCTCTAGGTCCACACTGATTCCAGGCTGACTCCCACAGTCTTAGTATCCAGGTCAAGTCCTCTGGACCTTACTATGAATGTGTCAAAAAGGCAGAAAGGTCACTATTTTAAAGTAAAAATTTCTGTTCTTTTGCAGGCATATTGCAGTTCTCTCTTTCAGTGTTCCACAAGTCACTTCTAGAGCTGAGAGTGGACATCAGGGAAAGCAAGTACTATTTATTTCTTTCCATGTGAAGAAATAGCCTCTTTCCTTGATTGATATATTGATTGATTAAGCTACAGTTTATTGAGGAGCTACCATATTACAGGTGCATTTTACTAGGTGAAAATATTCAGTGTGAGCAAAACTAGATACACTTATTTGTAATGTCTTTGTTTTGGTACTAGGTTTCGGTACTATTGCAAAGCTGGCCTAGTAGAAATTGCTTCTGTCCTCCGAAAGTGATTTTAGACAATTGGTGTGATTCCTTCCTTAAATGTTTGATAGAAATCTCTGGTGAATCTCTGTCTGGGCCCATCACTTTATGTCTAGGAAAGTTATTAACTATTGATTCAGTTTTTGAAATAGGTATAGACATATTCAGATTGTCTATGTATTCTTGTGTGAGTTTTTGTAAATTGTATCTTTAAAGGAACTGGTCCTTTCCATCTAGGTTATCAAATTTGTGGGCATAAAGTTATTCATAATATTCCTTTATTATTCTTTAATATACCCATGATCTGTAATTATGTTCCCTGTTTCATTTCTGATAATACTAATTTGTATCCTCTTTCTGTTTTTTCTTAGCCTGAGTGGAGGTGTATCAATTTTATTGACCTGTTCAAAGAACCAGCTTTTGCTTTCACTGACTTTCCCTATTAATTTTCTGCTTTCAATTCCATTGATTTATGCTCTAGTTTTTATTACTTTTTTCTGCACTTACGTTGAATTTAATCTGGTCATCTCCTACTTTCCAAGTTGGATAGTTAGATTATTGATTTAGATTTTTTAAAACTTTCTAAATGCTATAAATTTCCCTGTACTGTAACACTTAAATTTTAATAAGTTGTGTTTTAATTTTCATTCATTTCAAAACATTTTTAAATTTCTCTTGAGATTTCTTCTCTGACCTGTGTATTATTTGGGAGTATTTTCATTAAATTCCATGTGTTTTTGTATTTTACAGTTATATTTCTCATTGATTTCTGGTTTAATTTTATTGTGGTCTGACAGCAGACATAGTATGACTTCTATTTTTGTTTTCAATTTGTTAGGGTATGTGTGTGTGTTTTCTTTTTTGGCCATTCCCACAGTATGTTGAAGTTCCCAGGCTGGAGATCAAAGCCCTGCCAGAACTGCAACCTACACCATAGCTGCAGCAACTCTGAATCTTTATCCAGTGCTCTGAATCTTTATCCATTGCCTCCACAGAGACTAGCCGGATCTTTAACCCACTGTACCACAGCAGGAACTCCCTGTTAAGACATGTTTTATGGCCCAGAGCGTGGGCTATTTTGGTGAATATTCAATGTGTACTTGAGAAGAATGTATTTTCGCCTGTTGTTGGATGAAATAGTCATTAGATGTCAGTTATTATATCCAGTTGATTGATGGTGTTACTTAGTGCAACTATATCCTTACTGATTTTTCTGTCTGATGGCTTTATCTATTTCTAACAGTGAGTTGTTGGTTTCCAGCAATGATAGTGGGCTCATCTATTTCTCCTTGCTATTTTATTTGTTTTTCCTCACATATTTTGATGCTCTATTGCTCTGAACATGTACATTAAGCACTGTTATGTATTCTTGGAGAACTGGCCCTTATATCATTGCTTAAGGACCTTCTTTATCCATGATAACTTCCCTTTATCCCTGATAACTTTCCTTAACTTTAGAATCTACTCTATATGAAGTTAATATTACTACCTCTGCTTTCTTTTGATTAGTGTTAGCGTGATATATCTTCCTCCATCCATTTACTTTTAATCTATATGTGAATTTGCATTTGAAGAGCATATTTTATAAGCCAGTAGTTAGGTCTTGTCCTTTGTTCTACTCTGAAGATTTCTGTCTTTTAATTGGTACATTTAAAATATTGACAAAGACATTATTGGTATAGTTGGATTAATAGTTACTATACTTATTACCACTTTCTGTCTGTTGTCCTTGTACTTTGTTCCTATTTTTTTACTTCCTTTTCTGCCTTCTCTGGTTTTAACTGAACATTTTATATGATTCATTTTTCTTCTTTCTTAACATATTGGTTATAGTTTATGTTTTTTAATTGGTTTCATAAGAATTTATAATATACATTTACAACTAATCCAAATCCATTTTCAATTAACGTAATACTTCTTCACAAGAAGTATAAGTACTTTAAATGATAAAATAATCTTAATTCCTGCCTCCTGCCCCTTATAGCATTGCTGTCATTCATTTCGCTTATGCATGAGATATACACATTAGCATATATCACCAAGGCCATTTTTGCCATTATTAATTTGAACAAATTGTTAGCTGTTAGATCAATTAAGAAAAAGAAAAATAGAAGTTTTTGTTTTACCCTCACCTATTTCTTCCCTGATGCTCTTCCTATCTTTACATAGATTCAAGTTTCTGACCTATACTATTATTTTCTTCTCTAAAGAACTTCCTTTTATATTTCTTGCAAGGTAGGTCTACTTGCAATAAATTTATTCAATTTTTTTTGTCTGAGAAAGTATTTAATTTCCTTAACTTTTGAAGGATAATCTCACAAGGTAAATACCCTAGGATGAAGGGATTTTTTCTAGCAACACCTCTTTTTTTTTTTTTTTTTTTTGCTTTTTTAGGGCCACACACACAGCATGTGGAAGTTCTTAGGCTAGGGGTCGAATCCGAGCTGTAGCCGCTGGCCTACACCACAGCCACAGCAATGCCAGATCTGAGCTGTGTATGTGACCTACACCACAGCTTACAGCAATGTCAGATCCTCAACCCACCAAACAAGGCCAGGGATTGAACCTGTGTCCTCATGGTTACTAGTCAGATTCATTTCCACTGAGTCATGGTGGGAACTCCTCTCGACACTTTAAATATTTCACCCTGCTATCTTCTTTTTTATTTTTATTTTTTTGGTGTTTTTTAGGGCCACGCCCATGGCATATGGAAGTTCCTAGGCTAGGGGGTCGAACTGGAGCTGCAGCAGCTGGCCACAGCCACAGCCATAACCACAGCAATGCCAGATACAAGCTGCGACCTTCCCCACAGCTCACAGCGACTGGATCATTTAACCCATGGAGCATCAGGCCAGGGATCGAACGCACGTCCTCGTGGATACTAGTAGGGTTTGTTGCTGCTGAGCCACACAGAAACTCCTTACTCTCCTATCTTCTTGCTTGAATAATTTCTGAGGAGAGGTTGGATGTAATTCTTATCTATATTCTTCAGTAGGTAAGAAGATCTTTTCTTCTGGCTTCTTTCAGTGTTTTTTCTGACTTTGATTTTCTATTGCTTGAAAATGATATGCTTAAGTGTAGTTTTCTTGGCATTTATTCTGCTTGGATTTCCTTGAGCTTCCTGGATCTGTGGTTTGATCTGTAACACTAATTTGGGGAAATTCTCAGCCATTATTTCTTCAAATATTTTGTCTGTTCCTTTTTTTTCTTCTCCTTCTGGTATTCCAAGTATGTGTACGTTACATCTTTTGTGGTTGCTTCCCAGTTCTTGAGTATTCTGTTCTTTTTTTCCCAAGTTTCTTTCTCTTTGCTTTTCAATTTTGGGGGTTTCTATTGAGATAATCTCAAACTCAGAGATAGTTTCCTCAGCCATGTCCAATTTGGTAATAAATCTATCAATGACAGTCTTCACTTCTGTTACAATGTTCTAACATTTCTTTTTGTTACTTTCTTGGGATTTCCAACTCTCTGCTTACAATGCCCATCTGTTCTTGCATGTTGTCTACTTTATCAACTGGAGCTCTTATAAGTCATAATTGTTTTATATCTCCAGTCTGATAATTCCAACCTTCCTCTCATGTCTGGTTCTGATGCTTGTTTTGTCTCTTTAAATTGTAATTTTTGCCTTTTAGTATTCCTTGTAGTTGTTTTTTTTTTTTCTTGATAGACACACATAAGGTACTGGCTGAAAGGAACTGTTGTAAATAGGTCTTTAGGGGTGTGATGGTAAGTCGTCAAGGGAGAGAAAGTGTTCTACAGGTCTCAGTCTTTTAGAGACCATGTCTCTGGACTGTGAACTTCACAAATGCTTCTCGGATTTTTTCCCTGCTTCCCTTAGTATAGGATGGCCAGACTGGACTGGAGTTGGGTATTTCTCTTCCCCCAGGTAGTGAGGCTCTGGCAATACCTAGACAGGTTAGATTCTGGCTAACTAGTTTCCCATGAGAGTGGGCCTTGATAAGAACAAAATACTTTGACATATATGAAAATGATTCATTTTCCTATCTTCCTTCTTGAAAGATGAGAGAATTTTTCTCTGATAATTACTGTGAGAACATGATCAGGCTCCTGGAGTTAAAATTCACAAGTTTCTGGGCATCCCCATGACTGGATTCCCCCTGGAGTTTTTAACTATCAGAGTTGTCTGCATTGAGCCTCCAGCAATTTGTCTATTACAGTTTGGGTAAAAAGGAGCAGTTTCTGCTCATATCTACTCTGGCAGAGCTGTGACTGTCTCTAATCACTTGTCTCCAATATTGGGGGCAATGTGTGCCCTCCACTCTCTTATAGATCAAGGAGAATTTTGATTTTTTTAGTCTGTTCAGCGTTTTACTTTTTGTTAGGCTGGAGTGGTGACTTTCGTGCTCCTTTCATGTGTAAAAAGACCCAGAAATCTTCTAGATACATTTCCTATCTTCTAGAGTTGCTCTTCATTGCTAAAGATGTCTTTTTTTTGGAGAGACTAATGGGGGAGTTAATGAGATACTTAAGGGCTAAAAAGAAGGAGTGCACTAGAAACAACTAGTCTATCCAAGTAATGTGATGTCTTAGTGTTGTAAATATTAAGTAAGGAGAACATCTATTTATAAATTAATGTTTATACCAAAGGGAAAATTAAGTATTTGCAAAGAATTTTAAATCAGAAATTCTACCTTTCAGTATATCCTGGTTCTTCCATTGTTTAGTTACATAAGATATTTCAAGGTATTTGATTCTCATGATTTACTTTTGTGTAAATAAGAATAAATATAAGATTTTACACCCAACCTGCAACATTATAAGATGACCAAATAAGAAAAATGCATGAAGAATCTGAAAATGAATATGTGTGTGTGTGTGTGTTTAAGTAAGTCACTTTGCTGTAGACCAGAAACCAACACAACATTATAAATCAACTACAGTTCAATGAAAAAAAGTTCTTTAAAGAATTTTGTAAACTGTAAAGATCATGGCGTTATTATATGACGCTGTTAAGTAAGGTACCTTGTGAAGAAGTATTTAAACTCTTGAGCTTAATCTGTAAACACTCATTGGTGATGTTTGAAGTGTTTATTGTGACAAGAAGTGCAGGTATAAATTGCCCCTCTTTTTGGCATTTGGTCATCACAAAAAATGATCAATGGTTAAAAGATTAGGGTCTGTACTTTTAGAACTGATTTTTTTGGTGATTGTTGAAATTCTTTCTGTTAACTTGTCACTGGAGGCTTTTTCAGAATGATCCAGTTTTGAAATTCCTACCCAAACAAACCTACCTTTAATGTAGTCACAGTCCCATACATTAAGTTATGGAGATAAACTCAGGTTTTAAAAAAATCTTCCTTAACTAAAACATAAATATTCAGGCTTTCCAACTTTTGTAAACTGTGTCAGAATTAAATTTCAGGAGTGAGATGTTTCCTTAATGTTTCCTTAAATGAACTGTTGACAACTCTTTGGAACATTTCAGTATTAAATTTGGCTTCCCTCACAGTAAGCCTTCATCTGTACAGACTGTTAAAATCTAGTCACAGAACCATAGGTCCAGAATTTTCATTTTTGTTCCAAAATGTCACTGGAAGGGATTTTGTCCTTGCAAACTGCATAAAATTTACAGTAGAATATTTGTAAAAGCAGAATGCTGAAATAGATCTGCTTTGATTCCTTGGTAAAGAGAGAAGAAGGGCAAGAAGCTTCAGCTTCTATTTACCCTGGCATTAACTCAAGGTAAGCCTTAAAATTGCTTTTTGGTGTACAAACAGTGTGGTTTCTCCATCAAAAGGTTATTTGTTATAAAAGGGCTTTATTCTGTAAGACATTGGGTACATTCACTTTTTAATTAGAGCTGCCAAACTCTAGGCCAGGGTGAGGTCAAAATCATGTCTTTTTTATGGTACTCTTTTTCCTGATTATAAAACTAATAACAAGTGCGACAGAACCAATTTCTTTCCCAGAGGATTCTCTCAAGTTAACTGTATCATGAAAAAAATTAACCAATAAGCTGATGCCCTGGTTTTGCTCTTAAAGATGTCTTGAAATACTGCAGTGGGTACAGAGGGACTATATTTTGACTAAAACTGGGATTGTGTTGCTGTTTTCATTTTCGATGTGGTTCTTTTTCATACTCATCTGGTAGTCAATGAATGAATGAATGAGTGAATGAATGAATAAGTGTACATGAGATAGACTTATTTTTCATGACCTGCCAGTTGGTTGGGCAACAAAATACAGTGGCAATCAAATATGAATTTTATGCCACATTAGTATTGTTTTGCTGAGAATTATGGAGCAATGCTGATATTGAACTGAACACGGTGGCTAAGCATGATCGTTTTTTTTCTACTTATTCTTAATAATGAAACAGTGACATTCAAGTGATATATTAAATCAGTGTCTTTTTCCACTTCCAGTTCCGATTTGCCATGTGTTTCTACCTACATAATTCTTTTATCCTTATTTCACAGAGGTAAGGTGAACAGAGCCTAAAACAAAGTGGTTATTCTTCAATTTTAAATATCAGACTTTTCTAATATACTTCATAGAGAAATGAAAGGTTTGAACATTTGGCTTTATTGAAAGAGAAAGTTGTTTTTTTTTAATGTCTTTTTTTCTGTTCACAAACTTTCCCATTGCAAAGGCAGCATACACCTTGAGAGTCTGACCTTAGGGTTTTCCTATAAAAGCCACAGAAGAGAGGGTGGGTAAATGTAGGAAGTCCCTGCAATTCGGAGAGAAAGGATAATCCTTCTGTCTTGAAACAGAGTTGGAAAGAATTGGGTAGCTAACATCATGATGCAGAAGCAGCAAGTTGCCAAAGCAGCCTTCCCTTAACTCAACCACTCAACTCCACCCTTAAAGAAGAGATAGAATGCTTTGATGAGAGATAATAAAACACAAGGAAAGTGACGAGGAAACTAAAAGCAAAGATTCTTTTTGAGCCCAACTTCTTGACTGGAGAGCTAAGAAGAGACTATACATTGCACCATCATGATTCAGCCACAGCAGAATGCAGCCAGTAAGTACCCCATTGTCTATGTGACACAATAAACATTCTTGAGGACTTAGAAAGGGGGTACAAAAATGATGAGAAGTCCCGTGGACCATGATTTTATAATGACACTGTTGCAGGATACCCTGTGACATCAAAGCTCCAGGGACATCACCATGGAGACAACACTGACTGAAAACAAACAGCAGAACAACCAGAAGACCTTTCTTCCCTAACCAGGAGGTTAGGTATACTTCGCCCTGCATCATATTAGACCATCTTGATAAAGAAAAGGAGAGGAGAAAACCCCTTCCAGATGGGAAGAAATATGAAATGACCAGCTAAAAGACACTAACACCAGGAATAAATATTGGAGTACCAAGATTAGTTTGATTTTGCTTTTCTCTGTTTCTTCTTCATCAGTGAGAAAGGAAACTTGAAAGCAAGATGAGATCAGATATAGAAAATAAATCATGTCATATTTTAACATGTCTGAGTTGTAGTTTGTAACTTCTGACCCCACTAAAGTGGCATGACCCAGACATTCCTTGGCACTCCCAAGCTCTGCTTTCACTCTTCGCTGTGGAACTGTAGCAAAGTAGTATTTGTAGTTCCGAGCTAGGAGTTCCTGCAGTGATGCAACGGGATCAGCGTCAGCGGTGTCTCTGGAGTGCTGGGACACAGGTTCAATCCCCAGCCCAGTACAATGGGTCAAAGATCCATCCAGCACTGCTGCACTGCAGTTGCAACTGTGACTCAGATCTGATAAAAAAATATATACATATATTCCCAAGCGAATGGTCTCACTTGCAGAGGAACAAAGAACTTGTTCATTCTGAGTAAAATCTCAAAATTGTAAGCAAGCGCAACTTTGCTCTCCCTCAAAAAGAATAAAGGCCAACTATGCAAAATTTTAAATGCAATTTTATAAAAATGTCAAGATATACTCAAAACCACAACCAAGACAAATTAATGAAAATGGTTTGGAAATAGTTCAGAAATAATAGATCAAAATGAATGTTACTTTTGGAAAATAAAGTTGTGCTACATTAAATTATATTATACAAAGCCTTCTAAAATTGATTGTATTACACACTGATAATTAACAGAGTTACAGTACTCTTATGTAGTTTTATGATAACTAGTTTTAAGACAGTTGTACCCAAAGCAAAATATACTGATAAGATATAATCACAAAAATACTTTAGACTTCTTTCTATTTTGCCTATTTTTTCCCTATAATTACTTTGACAGAATGACAGCAAAGTAAAAACTTCAGCACTGGATTAATATAATTTCCTGAATTATTAAATAAATAAACCTCTTATTTTTTTATTTGTAGGTAGTTGTACAGGCAATTTTGTTGTCCTTTCCCTAATCCTGCATTTGAATTGTATAAATAATGCACTTCGGCTTTACTTTGCCAGGGAAAATAAAGCCCAAAAGATAGAGAGATGCAAATATTTCACATATCAAATTCTTAACTTTTAAAATTAAGATTTAGAACTAGAAGAGAGCTAAATATTTAAAGTTCTGTGATTTGATCGCTCCAAGATGGTGGAATAGAAGGACTGGAGCTCAACTTCTCTCCCGAAAAACAGCAAAAATACAGCCAAATGCCGAGCAACCTTCAACCAAATGGACTGTAAACTTCCAAAAAAGATACTCTGCTCCAGAAGACACAGCGGAGACCACATCAAGAGGTAGGAGGGGCGATTACGCGATAGAAGCAACCCCCTACCTCCCGGGT